>CAAKHB010002795.1:116840-150378 GCA_901007665.1 Aeoliscus strigatus | reverse complement strand
CACCCTTCTCCATCATTCATCCGTCACCTCAGCTCAAGATATGTTTCTGCCGAACCGTTTGATGGGATGACACAACTACCCTTTATGTTTTGTGGCAGACCTATCTAACATACAGGGAAAAACAGCATAGTGTGGATGTGGCGACTGCCCGTGGTAAAACAGTGCCTTTTTGGCGCCTGCACGCCTGCAAATAAAAAACAGACTTTCAGCTTCAAATAGGCCGTTAACAATCAGGCTGTTTCTGATAAACGTTCCCTCTGAGCTTCAGCGGCTGGTTTGTCAGAGGAAAATAAAAGCAGAGTGGTGATTATTCATTCAGTCAAACTCATAACTGTTCACTTTCTGTTCTTTCATTTCATTCGATCTGGACTTGCACTGAACTGAAGTGAACAAACTGCTTGTCCCTGATGATTTATACTTTGTCTTTTCGTGATTCCAAAACGGTTCTTAGAAGTCGACGCTTGCACGAAGACAGAACATGTGGGTAATTAGATTGTCATTCACGAGTCACTGCGTCCCGTTACTCGTTCATGTGACTGTTCATGAGAGCCCTCTGACTCATTTCCCAGCAACAGCAATAAAATAATATGACAAGCTCCACCTACAAAATTTGCTGTTGCTATGGCAACAGTCATCAGTTTTGCGCAAATGGCTTTGGGAGCATATTACTGGAAGGATATTTATTTCAGCAGGGTTCACTCTGATGGTCCTCTATCTAACTAGAACACCTCAAAACATCATTAAAAAACTAGAAGCAAGTATTTTCCCCTGGTTTTAAAAAATTCATGCACATTGCACACAGAGTCACTGTGCACACGGCTGCTTTATGGGAGAAGCTGGATTGTTATTTAAAAGGGATTTTTATGTTGGAGGTGCGACACAATGTGCTTATCCAGGAGAATTACAGGTTCAGTTGTTGCTCAAGGACACTTAGACATCGATTCAGTGGATTCCTCCACAGACCTGAGTAGCAGACATGGTTTGTCCTCCTCACCATTGTATGAACAAACGGACACAAGCAATGTTATAGTGTGTTCCACTTGCCTGTATCTGAGGTGTTTTCTGAGCTGCGCACAGGAAGTTGCCAAATGGAACGCCCCCCCAACCAGGGATATCTGACTCAGACATCAAGCAAACTCAAAAGACCCCGAGTTCAGATTTGAAGATGGCCCCAACTTTGTGTTCATTTTAATTATTCAACATGAGGAACGGCCTCATTGGTTGCCAGTGAGTTTGTTGTTGCAGGAATACCATGTAATGTTTTGTTTATTAAACAAGAACTTGCACAAGAACGCCTTTTTTCCAACCTACTATGTTGTGATTAATTTGGAATGCAAACAATTCAGTTTTCACCTGGAAATAAACTTGGACATTAGCTGCATCTGAAATGAAGCTAATGTCATTTTGGCCATCGTCATCCTTATTTTTTCCAATCAGACGTGACCATATTTGTACAGGAGAGTGTTGCTGTGGCGGTGACACCGATTTTGGCGCAATGTTTGTGTCTCCTCCCCCACACCTTAGCCACACCCCCAAATGTACACTGCATTATTTTCCCCAAGAACATTTAGGAGAATGTTTACTCAGCAAATTTTCTCACGCTTGCCCCCTGCTGGCCAGTAGGAAGCCCCCTGAGTTAATGCACATGCTCATTCACCATTTTTTTTTTTTTTTTGGTGCAGGAAGCTACGTCCATTCTTTTATACAGTCTTTGTTCGCTTCCTCTTAAAATTTGCTGGCAAGTGATTAGTTGCTTCAGTCCAGCGTGTAGTGCTACTGAAGTTTTCCTGAACTTGAATGCAGGAAACTGTACTTGTACTGTACTTGTCTTTGTATTTATAGTCGCGACTGGCTTCAAAATTCCATTTCCTGGCATTGACTGTCATTTGTATATTGTTTTTATATTGTCCTCCTGTATTTATGGGGATCCCTACTGCTTAACCAATTTCCCTTTGGGGGGGTCGAATTAACCATAATGTGACTTCACAGACAACTTGTCTGTAAAATCACCCGCAAAACATCCAGTAAAGTTATAGTCGTTTGTATCATTGTAGATATGCAGGACAATGCCACATCGTACTTTCATGGTTTTAGAATAGTGAAGCTGTGTTTTTTTTAATAAAGAAAGTTTAGTTTGTTTGGCACAGACCTTTTTGCGAGAGGCCATGACAGTAAAATTTATATTCTGCTGGCTGATAGCCTTGCTTGCAAAGCATTAAGCAGCGCTGTGGATTTCCTGTTGAACTCATGTGCAACATGCTTTCTTTTACCGTCCCACTGAATTCCAAACCCAGCAGCTCAGGTCCGACTGCTGCCAAGTTTCTGCACTGTTCAGAAGACCCAGTTCCTGACATTACGAATTTAACATTAACAGGATCATTAACGTGCACCTTGTATTGAGTGTATATCTTCTGCTACAGTGTGGCTTACTACATTGTGTGTGCTGTTTTCCTGCAGCATTCTGGTGAAAAACGACCAACTGACACAAACCAGATGTGTTTCAACCAGAACAAGAAAAAAAAAATCCTGCTGCAATTGTTACAGTTCAGTGCTGTAGGAGTATTTTTCTTGCCGTCTCGGCACAGGAATGAATGTAATCTGAGTCAATATTTATGCATTAATCACTCTGCTGGAATCTGGAGCTGCACGCAGCCCACGACCACAAAGACAAAAACACATCCACTCTTGTATAAAGCGTACAAGTTCCCTGCAACGCAGAAAATTCACAACATAAAATGAAAAGGACCTGATAACTTTAACGGCAGAAAGAGGAAAAAAACGTCAACCCTGGATATTAAAAACATGCAGAGGGAGACCAGCTCAGGGCCTTCCCCAGTCAGGAAAAAGACTTCGGCAAGCTGCAGACAGGAGATGGGTATGGCACTCGTACTTTCCCCCAGCCCATTGATTTGTATATGAAAACATAGCGCTTGTATTCTCCCCCCTTCTGGGCTCTGCTTCTGAGTGATCAGCTGATGAAGAGACTAGCAGCTCGCCGCTATGCTGGCTTGCTAATTCTCTCCCCCACAGCTGCAGTCGATCCAGATAGCCAGCCTGCAGATTGCAGTCAGGTAAATATCCTCCTCCGTGTCTTTCTTCTAAGGCTCAGCATTCAGCCAGGCTACATCGCATGGGAAGAGAGGAAGAGAAGGATGAAATGTGTGTGTGTGTGTGTGTGTGTGTGGATGTGTGTGTGCGCGCATGCCAAGGGAAAGAGAGGCAGTGTGTCTGTGAGTGTTTTTTGTGTCTGTCTGTGCATGTGTGTGTATGTGTGTGTGTGTGTGTGTGTGTGTGTAAGGGGGGGGGGGGGGGGTGGAGGAGAGGGAGTGTAGGTGTGTGTTGTAACAGATGAGCGGGAATCTTGGCCAGATTAGTGAGGGAAGAGGCAGGCTTGTTAGGAGATGCAGGCATGGAGCATCACATGCACACATACACACACACACACACACACACACACACACTGACACCCGTCCACTCACACATGCACAGTCAATCAGGCTGCTCTCAGCTGGGTTGTACATCTCTGAGGATTACCCTCGATCCCTCCAGTATTCGTCTGGAACCACTGCAGCCCCCTAGAGAGAGCAGCGGGGCTTTCAAAGCCTACGTTTGAGCCGGGGCGAAGATGAGCAGGATTTCTTTTGTTACCTCTCAAATATCTGCCATGTCTGCTAGGGTGGGAAGGGCAGGCATGCGTTTCTGATTTAATCGTGGGATTTGCCACCAAATCTCTTGCGCGGTGCTGCTCATGCTCCTTTGAGAAAATGTGCCATCATGTCTGCCCTTGAGAAATCCATCATCTCACAACTGCCCGCCCTGCCGTGGCGGGAGTGTTTGTGTATGTATGTGCCCGTTTGATTGATGCATCAATATTCTATTTGGATTGGACAGATTTCTATTTCCTGCCTCGTCTCGTCATTTGTGCTGCTGCTGCTGCTGCTGCTGCTGCTGCTGCTGCTGCTGCTGCTGCTGTGCATGTTTCCAGCCTCTAATTGCCTTTGTGGAAAATACAGCGGCTGCAGCAGCAGAGATTCCAAACAAGAGGGCTGAACGGCTGAAAATAAGTCAGGATGCAGCGCTTGCCTTCCAAAAAAAAAACACCCCAAAAAACAAAAACCATGTTGCCGTCTCGTTTGTGTGCAAGGATGCAAGTGCACATTAGAGTGAAATGTGAATTCATATGAGCAATTTCAGATACTGCACTGCAACATAATGCCTTTTTGATGCATTCACACTTTAAAATAATAATGTCTCCTCTTGACAACATCTGATGTAAAAGCCCTCATCTGAAATAATCTGTCCTAAATTCGCAGACGCAGCGCAGACACTGGGCTCTCTTCAGTCCATGCAAGTGCCATTGTCATCTGTGTGTTGAATAGAAAACATACTACAAATAAAACTGAATGCAAATTATTCACGTCTTTGCTTGCAAACCCCTTATAGTCCTCCCGGACGTACATACGTACGTACACACTTGTCCACGTACTTTACGCATTCTCAGTTTGTCTGAGTTTGTTGGATTTGCCCGCTCCGTCTTCCTGCAGCCTGAAGCCCGAGAGAACGGTTCCCTGGCGGACATGGAGGAGGACATCAGCCTGAAGAAGCGTAAAGGCGATCATCAAGAAGTCAAAGAGCTGCAGACGGGGCAGGAAACGGGGGAAAAGGTCAAAAGGAAGCGAGGGCGTCCGCCTGCTGAGAAACTGCCCCCAAACCCACCTGAGCTCACCAGACAGCTCAACACATTAGTGGACATGGTTATCAACTACAAGGACGGGTGAGGGCGTGGGACTCTGAAAGAGAAAAATCACTTCATAGTTGTAGATGCTCAGCGCCACGAGAGGAGTTATAGGAGGTGTAATATAGAACATCTATAGATAAATATAGATTACACCAATCAGCTTTTGGAATGTATTTTATATAGTAACATTCATTCATTTCATTTATTTATCTGAATGCTTTTTTCCAAAACCATCAAAAATGATTCAGGCTAATCAGGTGTTTCAGTTATAGTTTCCTCCTCTGGTTGCTATGACGTCAGTTTTGTGACCGAAAATGTGATTTTTGCTCTCAGGTTGGGTCGACAGATCAGCAAAGGCTTCGTCCAGCTTCCCTCTAAGAAGGAGGTACCAGAGTACTACGAACTGATCCGAAAGCCTGTGGACTTCCGAAGGATCCGGGTACGAAGCAGTGAACATGTTAAAGTTGTTTCTTGGTGAAACATTATTGATCCAAAAACTTGTTTAAGGACATTTTCAGGAGGTTTTTGTTGGAATTGCAAATTCATTGCGTGGCGGCACCACAAGTTTCAGTAGCTTACTTCACGATAACATCATCTCTTCATGATAAATAATCTGGAAATGTGAACACCAGCCATTGCATCAAACTTAAAACAAGGTATTTGTAAGGAATAGATACACAGTTGAATATGAATTAAAAAAATTAAAACATGAGAGGAACAAGATAGAAAAGACATCCAACAACAATATCAAGATTCTGTATTTCACCCTCAGATCCAGTTCACCTTATCTGAACAGTTTTTGCCTAAACAGCTTCAAAAACATCCTTGGTGGAGGTAATGATTAAAAAAGTAAAAAGAGTGAAGAAGATGTTTGGAATCTGTGTCACACGGAGCTAATCACATTGTGACTCAATCTATATGTTACCGTTTTCTGAATCTTCATTTTAAAACTTACAGACAATCAAAAATATGCTAATTTGGTCCACTGTGGTGCACTTTTGTTCTGATGATGATTTTCTGCTCCACAGGAACGTGTACGTAATCACAAGTACAGAAGTGTGGCGGATTTGGAAAAGGATATTTTCCTCCTGTGCCACAACGCTCAGACTTATAACCTGGAGGGATCTCAGGTGAACGCAGAGGAATTCTTCCTAATTATTCTGTTTTCACCTCACAAGTGCTGTTCTTACTGTTGTTCTAAAATGGTTTTGGACCCTGATACTCTGAAGAACAACCAGAGCTCTGATTGTCTGCTTGTGTGTGTGTGTCTGTCCTCTGCTGCAGATCTATGAGGATTCAATTGTCATTAAGTCTGTTTTTGAGAGTGCCAGACAGAGAATTGTGACAGACGAGCAGCAGAAAGAGACAGTTACTGCCAGTCACAGTAATAATGGTGGCGGAGCCGAAGACCCGTTTGTATCATCAGCAGGTGAGACGACAGAAACAAGACGTTGTCGTTGTTCTTTGGTTGGTATTGGATGTCGGCTTTCCAATCGACTTGTTTTCTCTTTTGCTATGACCAGTGTCTGTACCAGAGGAGCTACAGAAGGGGACAAAGGAGGACAGGAGCAGAAACGCTCTGGCCAAGAGGCACCACAGTGATTTGTATGAGGATCTAGAGGAAAACACCACAAAAGAAGAAGGCTGAACTGAAGAGCCCTTCGTTTTTTTCTATTCTTGTTCCTGTTTTTTCATTGCGTCATCCCTTTTCATCGGTTCTTTCATTTTCCAAGAAAAATAAAAGTCTGAAAATAATCGGAATGGAGCCATTTGGGGACAGCTTCACACATCTTACTGCACATAGTGTTTTATTCAGCTGGTTTCAGCCAGTATTTTAGGATTACTCATGCAGATTTTATGTTTAAAAAAAGAGCAGATACAATTTTTAATCAATGTATTTGTTTGTACAAAATGTCTTTGAAATTGTTGGACCATGGTGTCACCTGAAGCTGCCTCCTCCAGAGCAGGATCGAAGCACACTGGTGTTTTTCAAGGAAAGCTCATTTAAAAAAAAAATCTCTGAATGTGATTTTAAATTAATTTTATCTTTGATTAAGAAAACAAGGAGAAGAAAAAAAGAAGAAACTGTGTTGACACAAACTTGTGTCCATCCATACTATTGATATCCCATTTTTTCATTTCTGATATCAGTTTGGGTCTAATCAATTATGGGTAATCAACTGAACATGTGTGCCTGTCATGCTACAATATATTCACTTATTGTACAGTTTGTGTGGAGTAAAAATAAACCGGCTGTGATGGGGTGGGAGGGGGTGTGGTTGGGGCGGGGCATCATTGTTAAGACAATCCAAGGAAACATGTATAACTTGGAAAATAAATTTTACCAAAAAATCTTTACTTGACTCTTTAGTGAAATCTTTTTTTTAAAAAAAGTTGATTTTAATCTGTTTCGCTAGTAATTAACAAGACGTGATGAGACATGATGATCATGATGAATTATTATACAGATGTTTTCAGATTAAAAAAAATGGGAATTATTTCAATGCACATGGTTCAACTGTATTTTCAACAACTTTCCAGTAGGTTGTGCTGTTGCACATGCTGAACAGTGGTTGAAAACTTCAGTTTCAGTCTTTAACAAAGCTATGAAAACATGGCATGTGGGGTACAGCAGCAGGTTCCTCCTCTGTTCAGTGACTACAGAGATGAATTCATTGAAAGCACACATCCTGAGGTGGACGTCACACAACAAGCTGCTGGAACTGTCATGTGAGCTCATGTACGTCATGTATTTGTGGCGGCCGTACCATAAATTAGCACCACCCACCCTTCAAAGGCTTCGAACTGACGTCAAGCTGATGAGGCACAAATAAAACATGAGACACATGACGCTTGGAAGCCTTCACCAGCTCATCTGCAGCAGCCAGGTCCAAATGTCAAAGACCATCTGTCAACCCCCCATTTACAATAAAGTTGTCCCCATTCTGGCTCCTTGAGCGGGATCAACATCACAGAAAAATAAACAGTAACTTCATAATAGTGCCCAATAAAATAATACAAATAACACAAATAGATCCTCCACAACTGAAATGATCTCCAGGTACATTAGTTGAGGCGTTGCTTATTTTATATTCTAAGGAATTAATAAATAGGGCCTGGTGGAAGGAGTAAACACAACACAAAACAATATGGTGATGAGCAAAAACTAATCCTAAAGTCCATTTGTAGATGATAAATTCATGAAGATTTCAGTTCAAACAAACAAATAATCCAGAACTCAAGGAATAAGATGGGAAAACAGGACTGAAAGACAGAAGAGACAAATGGACGAACCAGCAAGACCGCAAGACACAAAGGACTTAAATACAACTCAACAGAACGAGACACCGGTGGAGGGCAGGAGGAACAAGACACAGGTTCAACACAACAGGGGCTCGTTTCAGTCACTCACTGTGGCTTTTTGCTTTTTAATATATCTTCCTACATTATCCTCATCAAATTTTCATGGAAATCTGATCTGACAGAGGACCTCCACCACATCCAGTGTAAGGTGATCTACCCTGAAATCTGAATTTCACGTTTCTCTGATATTGTTTTGTTGTCGCCAACCTAACAAACAAGACACAATAAAAGAGACTCTAATTGTTTCACTCTGTAGTATCCTTACATTAATTACAAGTGTGTTTATGCAAATCCCCCATGAAAACAGTTCAATGTTAAGTGTCCATCATCCTGCCCTGCTGTTTCTGCAGTGTTCCCCCGATAATGAAAATCAAATGGATCAATTTGCAGTATTGACATAACATTTAATAAAACATCAGTTCCTCAGATGTTTGGAGATTAACAGCGTCCTCCGTGTGAGCTGCTCAGAGGCGTGGGCTCTCTCTCAGTAAACTGCTCTGGGAAACAAAGTGGGATAGATGTATTCTTGATGAAAATCACACATAAACACCCTAATGGAAGAGGCTTTTGGAGATTAGAGGCTTTAATCTGTTGAGACGACAGTCCATTTTCTCTTTACCCACAGGACATAGATTCGATAGACACTTCTGGTGGTCCACAGCCTTCACGTGTCACCTGTCACATTCGATCTAATGGGTCTGTTAGTGCAGATAGGAAAAGGTCAAGACCTTTCATCGCTGTATGTTTTGCAGCAATTTTTCCAAGGATAGGTTGCAGGTTGCAGATATTTTTCAATCATTGGAGGTGCAGCTATTACAATGACCCTTAAATTTGGTTGTGTGATAGAACAAAATAATGGGTATAATTAAATTGAATGAAATTGTTTGAGGATCAATGACCTGACTGTCAAAGTCAATGGATCCATTATTGTTCTCGTCTGCTGGGATCAGTACCCTCTGCCTTCCTGATTCTATATTGTACCTAGAAGCATTATGTACCGAGCGACTTAGAGACATCACATTTGAGACTCCATTATATAGTGATAAAATGATGGATTCTCTGGAGCGTCCCTGAATGAGGACCGAAAAATAGCTTGGCATCAAGCATTTTATTATTGGCCAGATACTCAGCAGAACCACCACAGAATGACAATGACTGCACAGTCACCCTTAGTCACTGACAATTGACTCGACCGGGACAGACACTGAAAAGATCGAAGACACATTGGGAAGTCCCTGGGTTTCTCCTGACAGACGGTGCATACAGACAGGTTTGATGAGTGTCAGATACACAGGCAAAGAATAAGGTGATATCAGGTGAAATGCTACAGAGTCATTTCATTTTGGGTCCCCAATGCATTACAATTCACCTAAATTATCCCACATCCAGGGTATTAGAGTCGTGTGTGTGTGTGTGTGTTTTAGAACAAATAATATACATCTATTTCTCTTCATTTCATTACAAACATCCTCTTGATGGTTGCTACAAGAAGATTGTTTTAGAGACACACGCCAGTATCATCTGCAAAGAAACATGTAGTGTAAATTGGACTCACTGTGTACACTTCATGCTATTCTTCAGATCCTTCAGTCCCTGAGGCTGGGATCTGTCATTAACCACAACATAACCATTATGTCACCAGTTTGAGACGTAGACCCAGGATGTGAAGGGTCTTTGCAAGCACAATGTAATCAAACATAAAAAACAATGCCTCGCAATTTCATCAACACACTTGACAAGACATATGAAGCTGCAGCTCATCAGTTACTATGTCATCATTGCCATGATCAGGAATAAACAATCGTGAACACATCTGCTGGAGGAGGCATCCAATTCACTTTAGCCCTTTGTAGAACATGGCAACATTTCTGTCCATCATTCAACTGTGTAACTGTGCAAATGCATGATGCACACAAACATGAGTCTCCAGAGCATGACAAGTGGTCACAGACGCCACAGGGAATCAAGAGATGACACAAGACAATCAAAGCTTACAAAAAAGAGAAATTAGATATAATGAGGATAGTAATAATAACAATAGTAGATAATAGTACAGCCATATAACACATAGTATCACACAAAAATAAAGGAATGATAGCAAACACAGGTTTACTCTGGGTACTCATCTTTCCTTTGACAGAAAGTTCAGTTTTACCCTGCCTCTCTTACAATCACAGGAGTGCTCTGCAACATTGGGTGTCATTTTCGTAGGATGAGATATGATGGTGAGGTCATGTTTATGACAATATTGTGTAAAAGTGGCACAAAAGAACCTCGTCCTGAGTTTCTGTTTTTGTGTACAGACGCTGCCGTTTGACCCTAAACATCTTTTTGGGGGTTGAGATTTGTTGAATGTGTACGGGGAGGTTTGAAACATTACTATACCAGTTAACCAGTAACTAAATGTGGGACACCTTCTTCAGATCCTCCATAATCATGTCCTGTTCTTTGATACCAGCAGGCAAACAACCTGCTTCCTGATATGGGCACCCCCCATTCCCCACTGATGCTGATCCAAGTCCTGACACTGATCTATGTAGGGTATCTTGCTGGATCGGGAGCACGGCGTTTCCTCGGATACGATGTGAGAAGCTCCTCTGATGCTCAACGTCAGCAGAGCACAGCTGGAATTTGTAGGCTGCCTGAAAGCCCCTACGGAAGTTTTCGTTGAAGAAGCCGTAAATAATGGGGTTGACGCTGCTGTTGAAAAAGGCCAGCCAGTGAGCGAAGGGATACACGTAGATATTAATGACACGATATTGGTACTCCGTCAGACTTGCGTAATCGCTCAGCATCATAAGCGTCCAAAGCGGCAGCCAGGATAGGATGAACAACAAAGCCACGATGAGAAGCATCATGATCACCCTTTTCTTCTTCCTTGAAATTGTCTGCCGACCTTCCACGCCCACTTTGTTGTTCCCACTGCCACCCCCAGGCTCGACTCCGCTGCCTCTTAGTGGTGGAATGGTGGTTTTGAAAAGGCTTAGGCCAATGCGAGCGTACATGATCACAATAAGGCTGAGAGGAGCGAGGTAGATGTTAATAAATAGGACAGTGGTGTAGATTGTTCGCATCTCCTGATTGGGCCAGTTTTCACGGCACCAGTAGAAGGGGAGGGTCTCGCTGTTGGGACTAAGAACGATTCTCACTCTCTGCTCCTTGGTGACCTGCAGCATTACCCCAGAGGGACACATAATGGACACAGCCAGGACCCATATGATGACAATAATCATCTTGGAGGTGGCAATGGTCAGCTTCTGCTTGAAAGGATAGACAATGCAGCGGAACCTAGATGGAAAATCAATGAAAAGATAAGTTAACCAACACACCACAGGAAGATAACGCACTGTCAGGCTCATTATTGTCACATCTGTCTCAAATATGTGTCTACCGAAGTGGTTCGATTTAGGCAGCAACACAAAAATGTTGTTGATGTATTAAAAGAATACACAAGTGGGCCAAGAGATCACTTTTCGCTAGCACTTATTAGTTGTGTCTTTTATTAACGCTTTGTTCTATACTCTGTCTGACCCAAGTAAATGACGAAGCATGACTCCTAAGTCGTTCTCTACTGTAGCACAATGATATCATTCTTTTACTCACTATCCAAAGACAGTCATCATTCAAAAAAATCAAAAATATTGAAAGTGAAATATAAATATAAAACAGCATGTTTGTAGTCATTGTTTTTCGCTAGTCCATTATATGCAGGAGTTGAAAGATGAAACCTCTTATTAATTAGTTTGACAGCAACCAAAATGTGTCTTAAAACCAGCCTCACCTGTCGACAGCTATGGCCACCAGCGTGAACACAGACGCAGACACTGATATCCCCTGAACCATACCGCTGAGCTTACACACCACGTTACCGAACGGCCATCCTGCAGGACACAGAGACCCGTTTTAACCCGTGCATGTACAGAACATCTCATGAATCATTAAGAACAACAAGTACATCCTGACCTGTAATGATGTTGTCCACCAGTGTGGTCGGCATGCAAAAGATGCCAACCAGCAGGTCGCTGATGGCCAGGTTGAGAATGAACAGGTTGGTGACGGTGCGCATGTTCCTGCTGCGCAGCACGATGAAACATACCACGCCGTTTCCCGCCATGCACACCAGGAAAATAAGCAGGTAGGAGACGGTGAAGACGGCAGCCACAGAGGGTTTGTGGAGGTAGAAGTCAACGTAGGTGATGTTCTGGCGGGACGAAGGGTTTTCCTGCAGGCCCGAAGAGTTGGACCGGTTTCGGACATCCCATGTCGTGTTGAGATTCTGGGTCATGGTGAAGTCTGAGTTGTAAGAACGACAGAGAGACAGAAAGTGTTTGGCATGTGTCAGGGCATGTTCTAGCTCTCTTGCAACACAATCAACCAATTATAAAGGCCATTCCACACATCCCTGCGGTGCTAATGGAAGCCTGCAGACGAGGAGATGGAATCAATTGGTAAGTGGATAAAACAACTGCTGAAAAAAAATCAATAACCCAATTATTGTCTTTTGACCGAGGAGGATTCACGCTCCCTCATACCCTCTAATACCCATATACCCATAGCTACGCAGAGCGAACATCTGAGTCTGGCTGACCGAGTACTGATGCTCAACATTCACTTTTGTCAATGTGTTGTGGAAACTTCCTGAAAATATTCTCACAGAATAAGAACTCAAAATGCAAAATTCCTATGTCTTGCAACTTTTCAGTTATGTGTCAATCTGTGCGCCCTTTTGATGTGAACATGTTTTGGGTCAGTACAAACGGACCAAAGTAGGCCAAGATTATTCTTTTGATTAATATTTTATCTTTGTGTGATGAATCAGTAATTACAGCATTAATAAGTGATCAAATCAGGCAGACTAACTGACTTAATGCTCATACCTACTCATGGACAAACCTTCTTATTAAATAGTCATTTTTCTTCAAAATCAAACTAAAATTTGTTTTTGCGAACTTTCTCTGCCTGCTCTGACTGTTTTTTCAGTCTGTAGTTTCGCCCCAGGTCCCCGCTTGTAAAATCAGATTAATTTACTACATGCAGCTGTGTGTAACAGCTGTTTGACATTCACAGAGACAAACTGGGCAAACATAACAAATCTATAGAGTATGTAATAGTGCACATTTGTATAATAAATAAACCCCAATGTTGCTAATTAAAATAAAAGATCCGCATTTTTATAAAACATACATCGATACTTCATGTACTTACAGTAAAACAACATTAAGTGAAACATATAATAAAAATAATACAGCAGATTCATAAATATCAGCCAGGTAATGAGAAAGTAAAATCATTTACCTTAAAGGAAAGTGTGCGTTGGATTCCTCTCTTCGGTATAAATCCGTTTGAAAAGGCAGCTGTGCGTTTGCATCTCTTCACCAGAAGCCAGTGTGTGTCTGATCAGAGCATCTGACAGGAAACCAGTCACAGCACTTATAGATGACAGAGGGGAGATGACACTCGTGCAGGGTGGTGCAAAGTGCTGGAAGCGATGTGTCTGAAGGTGTTGTGTGGGTTTATATCACAGACTGTGTACATGTTGGGCACATGTAGACGTATATGAAGTGAACATGCCATCAGCTCTGTTTGTCTGTGACCACTGATTTGCTTCAGTTTCACTGCTGTTGTTTTTCTGCTACATGTTGGTGGTACAAAGACATGGCAGCTAAACACAACAAAAACAACAAATTTAAACTGAAAAATGTAATTCAACTTGAATATAATAAGAATGTAACAAACAAAACAGAATCAGCATCAATGGCACGCGTGAGTGAAAAAAAAAGATTTTGGAGAGATAAAAACATTTAAGATCTGATCAATCCAGGTCCAGATGATGAGAAGGAGGTTGCATGACTGCAGAATTAACAGAGACAGGAGAACATGTCATGAAAGCAGTTTTTCAGTTTTTTAAAAGATGCTGTAACTTTATTGAGCAGGTCTGTGCTGTCAAATTTGTAGCTTGATGTGACCGCAAGGGACCTCTGTGGTGTCACTTTACCCTGTGTTGTTCGTTATTCACATAGAGGGACAGTGCTGTTGACATTCTCTCCATCAGGACACAAAACACCATCATGTTTTTGACAACATGACACGGTTCCAGACGTTTAAGTCGTGTCTGTTGTTTCTCCAGTTGTTTATCTCTCAGGGGCCTGATCCAGGAGGCAGATTTAGTTTGTTAATCCCGAAATGAGGATCCAAGCAAATGTCTGCGAGCTCAAGGCTAATTGACAACTCAATTACTGCTCCTGGCTATGTTTGTCAAATGTCTGCTCTCTGAGAAACACACACACACACACACACACACACACACACACACACACACACACACACACACACACACAAACATCTTTTAACATAATTTTACACAAAACGTGTTTGTGTGATACAAACACACAACAGATGTAGTAACAAAGTGCAATTCTGCAACAACAGGTGACACAGCAGTTTTATAAAAGATGCTGATAAGAGGAATGACGGATAAATACACAACGAG
Source organism: Aeoliscus strigatus (assembly GCA_901007665.1). Lineage (NCBI taxonomy): Eukaryota > Metazoa > Chordata > Actinopteri > Syngnathiformes > Centriscidae > Aeoliscus > Aeoliscus strigatus. Next base: position 135,787 of record CAAKHB010002795.1, on the reverse strand, counting down.
GACCAAAGGGTTTGAGCCAAGAGCTTCTGTGCTCTGGAGACGAGCTGGATGTCAGACAGGTGTGTTCGATCAGCCAGGTGAACGTCACAACACCTCAACATCCAACCTGACAAGTGGAACCTGGTGGATTTTTTGAAACACAGCAGTCTATGCTCCACTGCAGGGTCTGAACACAGATATGCTGCTTTTTAGGGAACACGACAAAGGAATGACCGTACGAGAAGAATATACTTTCTATATTTCTGTGTGCAAGCAGACGTTGTTTACGTCTAAAGGGCTTTTCGTCTCTAACATCTCACACCATCATGATTCACTACCGGCCCTATTCATTCGCAGTGCAACACAAAAGTAACTGTTGCGTAAATGTGATGTGGCTTTGACTGAAATAAAGGCGGTGAGGGAAGAAACAATCCTAAACAAGGTGTTTTGATTCCCAAAAATAATACATTTGAAATGCTATTCATGATAACAATGATTCCAATATTTTGGTGAGACTTTGAGACTATACAAACACATCACTTTATTTGCATTTGGTACATCTGACTAGAGTCGGAGTTCGTCCTGTGACCACCTTCAAACATGTTTTTATTTGATGTACCTGCCGTCAGTGATAGAATAGAGGAATATTAATCACCACAGCACAGCAGGTGCAGAGCAAGTGTCTAATTAAATCACAAATATAAATTGGTTGTTATTAACTGTGACAGTGTTAATTTCAAACCCACGACTGCCTCGGCTGGAAAGGCGGAAAGACATTTTATTTTTGGATATATTGGATGAAGGTGGATTAACACCCAGAGGGAAAACACTCTAATAGCCCCCCTGGACAGAGAGACTGTCACACTGCTGGAGAAGAAATCACACAAGGGTTGAACAGTTTCCATGAAGCAGCCAAAGAGCAGAACGTTCATATATTTACAGTCATTGTATAGTTACATTATCGTCAAGATGTTCATCATTTTGTATGTATTTTTTTCATCACTAATCTAAAAAGCTTTGGGCCCGAACTGTTTGCACACAAATGTAAAATATTTCACAGATATTTGACATACAACACATGAATTCTTTTTCCATATTCTTACTCAACACATTTAATAACTGTTCTGTATGGACTCTACTGTAGTTCACAGGTATGGAGCGACTGACTTGACCTGGCTGAACTTGCAAATCCAACTTCCATTGCTATTGCTTGCTTGTCAAAGAAGTGAAATCTGTTGTTCCAGAACTTTCTCTTTGATCTTCCATAATTCACTTGTTTGTTTTACTTCAGTCACTACTTTGAGATTCCAGGATGTTTGTAAGTGAGGTGGATGGGTGGACCAGGGAAGTCCCAGAGACCATCATTCACATTCACTAGGGCAGCACCTGTAACATCCACTAACACGAACCTGAATGAATGTTCTCTCCTACATCACAGCACTTAATTAGCACACATTTCTTGGCCATTGTCGAGGACAGGAACATGGTGTCTCATGGTAATGAGCCAATTATACGTTTCATCTCACACACAATCCGAACCCTGTGATCACGGCAAATATGCAGTCTTCATTTAATATTGGCGATGAGCAGATGCATTTCCAGGAGGTTTACAGCTTCAGTCAGATCCCTGAAGCACTCAGCAAACGCCACACAACACAGAATCTGAACGCTAATTGATTTGTTTATGAAGATCACATCGAACTCCATGTACATTTCAATAAATCAGCATTATCTTCCTGGATGTGTGACATATTTTAAGTTATTTTGATCCTTTTTTAGCCTCTTAAAATTTCAGACTTTTACTGAAATGTATTTTCACTGCTTCACTGCTTTGTTGAACCTGGAATGTGTTTGTGATTAATCAGATAATATTCTTAACATCTGGCTAACTTGGTAGGAGATGAGTTCAACTATTTAATCCCAAAGGGAATTCCCTTCAATCGTAAACCAGAGCCATAAAGACACATACATAGACCCAACAATAATGTATAGTACGTGTGTTCATGTGTGTTCGCAACGGCGTCAATCTGACAAAACACACACAAGCAGATATTTAAGAATTTGGACTGTTTAATTTCTCTCATTCAAAATGATCCTCCATAAAAAAAAACAAAGAACACACACTTCAGAAAGAACTACGGTATAAAACTGATTTAGAACATCCCAAACATGGAAAGGTGGAATCAGACAGTCAAAAACGCTACACAGATTCACACACAAGCGAGTGGAAGACGATGTGGTTTTGGATTCGACGTCTTCACATTCTGACAGCATGTTTGACGCCTCAGCATCAGATGAAACCGCCCCCGTCACACTAGTGACTGACATGGATGACATTCAGTTACACCAAAAGCTTCAATCAGCGACAAAAAAACAAATAAATATCACCTGCGTTTCTTTGCTCAAATTGATTGTCACCACCAGGATTTTATATCAGATCACAAATACTGTTTCAGATTTCGTTGTTCACTTTTCACCCCATGTGCTCACGACACCCCTCCTCATACTAACTGTTGATTGTCAGAAAAATACATTTAAAATTTCTCACATTATTGCTTAAATATGATCACATTTGAAAGGAACTCAACAAACGTTCAGTTTGTCGTGAGGTGGTAGAGGACAGCGATCAACTGGCCGAGATGTTTTAAAAAGGACGAGCTGACACTTCTATGGTGGATTTTCTGTAAATACTTCAAAAGCAGTTTAGAAATTGTGCTTTTACAGAATAGACCCAAATTTGGTGGAATGACCCGTTAAAAAAAATGCAAAAAAATACATTATTCTCTCTTATTGACAAAAAATACAATATATTCAATGTTGGGGATAGAAGTGAAATTTTAGAGGTCCTATGCAGTGCCAGTTGGGAGGGAAAAGAAAAGAAAAATCAGCTTTGATCACAAAGAATTGCACAAAATATGTCTGGCACCTACAGAGAAACAAGAGGTAGAGCTACGTACAGATATATAATACATCTAAACCTCCCTGAAACAGGGAAAAGAAAAGCTCTTCAGATTTGCACAAACAGGACGTCGCAGCCTGACTTCATCTGCTTGTGCTGCGTTTATACATAAGACTCTTAAAAACAGCTGATGAGTGTTGCTCACAGTTCTTTTGGAGTTCTAAGAAATAAAATTAAAACTAACATGTGCAGTGAGTCCTTACACCTGCAGCCTTCTCTGCTGCCGTCTTTAATGATCTGAAGCTGGATGCTTGATAAATTATTAGTGTTGATATTCATGTGCTATGAAAACTGCACACCATGACCTTTAGTAGCCCTTTATCTGCACCAAGCATTAAAACTCAAGTGATTCGATAAAAACATTTCCAGCCGTTTGGATATGAGGATCAATTCCAAAAAAGGAAAATAGATATATACATATACAAATCTTTGGAGTCCTTCACAGATCAGTTTCTGAGTTCTTCTTCCAGAGGAAACCGTTGTCCCCAGAGTCGATTCGAATCTGAGGCGAACCTTTTGTGTATGAACCCCTCTCAAGGCTGAAAGAAACACAGAGGCGTCACGTCACGTCATTTACCGTGGAATGCTTTTCATAGAAAACGTCGGCTGGTACTCACGTACTCGGCCACTGTGGGAGATTCAAAGAAGCGCTCAGCACGGCGAATGTGTGTTAAGGAAAGTCTGGGATTTATCTCCTGAGAAAAACAAACACACACAAGATTTGTAGGCACTTGAAAGCACAAGCAGAAATGTTTAGATGTTTTATATTACAATCTAATCAAATGTGAGAGCAAATGGCCGCCTGAAGTGCTAAGAAGCAAATGTTTTCCGGTGCGGCCCCTGTCCGATCCCCCGGCGGGTACTCACTATCCAAAGATTTATCCCCCAACATGGCCTCCTGCTCCATCATATCCATAGAGATTTTTATACTGGGGATATTGTCATGGTAGGGATAGTCAGACTGTGGGAGGAGGGAGGGAAAACATTAATACTTGTGGATCTACAGGAGGATGAAAGGCCTGTGCGTGCCCCCGCAGAACACAGAAACTGGTTGGTTTTCTGGAGGAGGTCAGGACATTTCAGACCTCACAGTTCTCAGACACCACACGAGACAAAGGTTCAGGCCAGAAGATGTGACGACAACCAGTGTGTGTTCTTGCGGAGGATGTACAGGCCTGCACACGACCACCAGACAACACACAGCGCCCACATCGGCAGTCTTCAACCTACATAGTCAATTTCACTGTCGATGCTTCCTTTCTTCTTGTTTTTCTTTTTCTTCTCATCCTCCTTCTTTTTCTTGTCTTTCTCTGGGATGACGTCGTCCAGGTAGCTGAGGTCATGTTGGGAGAACAGGTAGTCCATGGCCTTACGGACGGCCACCAACGCCAGAATCTGCAGACAAGAGAGGTCGATGTCAACGCTTCTAACGCATCGGACGCTTTGGCGTCGCACAGCGGACGCAGGGAGCCCTCACCATGACGGGGAAGATGATGGCGGCCACCGTGGACTTGAGGATCCAGAGGAGGGCGAGACACAGGCCCTGGATGAAGGTGAAGAGGTGGATACGTCTCTGGGGGACGTGACGCAGATAGATCAGGTCTGGCTGGTGCTTGGCCGGCATCAGGAGGAGCTGCAGGCGATCCATGAACTACAGAGCAAACACACCAGGAGCGTCAGTAGAGATACACGATAGCAAGATGTGGGTTTTTGGTTTGTTTAAGTTTTACATTGTTTTACATTTGTCCACTTAACACGCAAACAAAAGCGATAATGCAGACGGGGGAGGTGGAGCCGGGCCTAAAGGGTCTCTGAGGGCAGATTCACTCACCTGGACGCCGTTCAGCGATGCCACGCCCATGTAGAGGAACACGCCATAGAGCACAGGCATGGGAATGAACTGAAGGACGCAGAGCACAAAAATGATTGACACCAACCTTTAGTGGACATTTTACGTCAACTCGCGCAGGTCGAACCGGCTGCTCAGTGACACATAAGGACCAAAACTAAAGACATCAGTATCATGTGTGCATTTAAAAATGTCTGAAGTGTACTGACAATGTCCAGCAGGGGGAGCAGCAGCTCAAACAATCTCGACTCTTCTTGGGCAGTTTAATGAGGAAATGGAAACTCAACTCGGATCTGAAACCCTCACCAACATGCTTATTTCACATCACATCACTTCAGCTATGTGGAATTCCTAATCGGATGAATAAAAGATTTAAAATGATGTGATAGGTTTAAGAGAGGTGACAGGAGTTTGTCCTAAAAGAGGCAGACAGTAATCCATGGAAGAATGAAGAAAGCTGCACAGTACCTTCAGGATGGGGGCCATGAACACCGAAAGTCCCGTCAGGAGGAACACGAAGATACCGGTGACTCTTTGCTCCCTGGATCAGTGGGAAAAAACGAACAAAAACACCCACAAAATGAACTCACAGTAGATGGAATAAACTTCAGCTAAGTTAACATGAGCACCGTTGGCGTTAACTCACCTGACACCCAGGAATTTGGGCTGCTCGCCGGGAGCTGACGTCTCCGTCTCCATCTTCAGAGAATCGATATGGGCGATGGAGATGACCGTGGCAGCCACGTACCAGGGCAGACCCATGAACGAGCAGACCATCATGAGGATGGCCACCCAGAACAGGTCCAAGTGGTAGCCGGCCCCTTTCTGAAGGAGAGACGGCAGACAAGAACGAGCTCAGCACAAGAAGATGGTGGATGGAGGAATTATGGAGGCGTGAAGATGGTCCTCATGGGCAGTGATGCAGCAGCGAAATAAGTTCATGTCTTCGGTTTGCAAGAAACTCTACAGCTACGTGACAAATATTTCATTTTGAAGGTCTGTCCTTGTACCGACCTTGAGTTTGTGCTCTTTCCTGTTGACAATCACGGCCGTGATCTGCTGATCCATGAATATCAGAATGGTGACCAGCAGGGCGGGCAGAGCCGCAGCGAGGTACACCCACCAAGGATTCCCTCCGAAAGGAGGAACGAACCAGCCCCTAGAGGGGCTTGTGGGCTACAAAACACAAACGAGAAGACGACATGAGCGACTATGGACGAAAAACACGTATTTCCTCATATTTAACGTCTTAAACATGGATATAATCTCAAAGAGTCTCTGGTTTCAGGAAGTTTTCACACTCAGCTGAGTCTGAAATTACTGGCAGAAACGTTGAGTCGGCTCTGTGGTCCAACAATGGCGGCTCTGTGCTGGAAACCATCTGTGTTCTCACATCACCTATAATCATGTTATTCGAGGCGGGATCCGCTCCTCTACACCATCTTCCCTCAAAGACTGAGTGTCTTAATGTCACGTTATATGTATCACTTACTGGGCAAACCACAAAGAAAGTATTATATCTAAGAAGTGCCGATCCCGGGTCAGTGTCAGTGTGACCCGAAGGAACCTGCACCTGGCTGCTTATTGAAAAAAAACAATTCACCACCGACTCGCCACCACTTCCGTACCTTGAATTCACTTGGCACAATGAGTTTCGGCGTGTTCACACCGACAAAGGCATCGACGCCACAGAAGAGGAGAATTGTCAGGATGATTGCAAAGTCGCTGATGAGCTTCCTGACCTGGAAGAGAGAAATTACATAAAACTCAAATTAGTAAAATTCTCTGGGTGTAGAAAGAGCAATTTTATCTGATTACTTATAGCTTGAAGTGCAATTAAAGCTAACCGGTTCAAAACAGGTCAGGTGACGTTATTGGTTTTTACTTGAAGAAAGATTAGTTGAGCCCGTTTTACTGAACAGAACTGAACTGTGTATTTATACAACTGTATAAATACACAGTTGCTAACAGAGTCTTGAACAGGTGTCAACAATTTTAAGTAGACACATACTGAACTGATCAAGCTGTACCAAGGTGGTACAGTGTGCAACACTGACCACTAGAGGTCAGTCTACTGTTGGTAGGTGAAGGAGGGTCAGACAATACAGACGAAGCAGAAAACTATGAAATCCAAACTAATCTCAAACCCCAGTCACATTTCACTGGGATTTCTGACTCACTTTGGTGGGGAAGAAGCGGCTCGTCTTGAACTTCTTCAGAGCCATGGAGCAGGCGTAGGTCCCGAAGAACAAGATGAAGGACATCAGGGTGATGTCAGGCACGTAGCCACAGGCCTCTCCGACCAGCTCCCCTCCCAAGCTCTGACACTGGTGCCTGGTCAGGGTCGCCCAGGTGGCGTTCTCGTGCTGCAGGGACGAAAACAACACTTAGACAAACACACTCAAGGTGCAAGAGCTTCTGAATGTCACAGTACATACCACATCAGAATGGTTTGTCCAGGCAGAGACATCGAGGACTTCTGATGAGTTCCCTTGTGAGGACAGACAATAACATCTAATCAGCAAATGTTTCGCAGTGTCACACGTTCCATTTGTGTCAGCACCTCACAAACACACCAGAGAAACTGACAGAACATACAGTCGTATCTACTGGTATCATTTATCTTCACTGGAAACTTAAGTCAGTTCAAAGTTTTGTGTTCCAGTAACGTCACTACTTGGTGGTGATACCGATGTTCCGATGACGCCCTGAAATCCACATTTGTCACTGGGAACCGCTGACGGCTTACCGGGTACGCAGCGGCAGTCGTACTGAGTGATGAGGTCTTTGTCATATTCAGAGTTAATCGGGTGGTGGTGCGCCAGCTTGATCATCTTCTTGAAGGCGTCATAGATGAAGATGAAGCTGATGAGCGCGGAGAAGCCCTCCTCTGTGAAACGGGTGAAGTACTGCACCAGGAAGCTGGCGTCCGTGGCGACCAGCACCAGACAGAACAAACCTGACCACAGGCCGATCCACAGCCGGAACTCGAGATAGTCAAAGTCGTTGTCTCTGAGGAGCAGATGGATGCAGTGAGATCCACACTGTTCATACAGGAAGTCTACTCCGGTCTGGACTGTCAACTGGAATACACTGTGTAAAAAATGGATGTGTTTGCACATTTTCACTTTATATGTTTGTCCTTCTAGCAGCTGCCCTGGACTCAGCCAGCCTCCACGTGATGTATGGAAACATTCAGAGGACGCATGAGCCATGACATTCCTCACCGACAGCTTAAAATTAAAGAGTGTAAATTATTGATAATGGAAAAAGAATGAACGCAGCGTTCTGTAATGTTACACTCTGGTAGGCATGGGGAGGGGTGTGTGTGGGTGTGTGTGTGTGTGTGTGTGTCAGTGGGAGAAGTGGGTCATCTTCAGAAGAATGCAGATGGCAGACAGATGCATTTCTGGATCCATTTCTATCGGTTTTGGGATATATCATTATATTGTTTCCTTTTGTTGGGGGAGAAGTACAAATACATATTCATTCATACACATTTCCAACATTAAATTACACTTTTCCAGGCTTTTTATTTTGTTTATGACCTACACTCTCTGAACTGACAACCAAAAGCAAATATATTAAAGTCAACTGTAGCGGTCTGCTTTTGATTGAAAACATCCAGATTACAGTAAACCAGTGGACATTTCCCTCAGTCATCCTAAAAGAAGTTCTTTTTTTCAACTTTTCAATTCAACCTTCTTCGGCTCTGAAATGTCTTTTCCAAACGCCATGGACAGCAAAACTCCAACTTTCTTGTAACATGCTGCCCCCTACTGGTGTGGAGAACAAAAGGTGTACTCCAACATCTAAACTGGCTGACGTTAAATCAATAATGACTCACTTGCTGAAGTTGAAGAGGAGTCTTTCAAAGACGAGCACCGGGCCCGTGCTGCTGAGGATGGTCAGCGGCTGACCGGCCAGCAGACAGAACACAGCGCCTGTCAGAGCTGTGCCCAGGAAACTCTCCAAGACTCCCTGCAACACAGCGCATGCACAAAAACAGTCTTACACAGCAGGCGGGGTGTTTGAGGCCTCACAAAACATACAGCGCACGAGATGGGCATGTCTCCAAAATGTATATGTGGAACAGAAACTATTTGTCTTGCGTAACTCCCGACTTTCCGAGCAGCTAACCATTAATGACTTGCTTGCTCAGCTCAACGTTTGTTTTCCCCTCAAACAGCTGCAGGGCCGGTCCATCGGGACAAGCCGGTTTCATTTCCCCTCACGTCAGCTCTTCATTTTAAGTGGATTTATTGGATAACGTGCCATCGATGCTCCACAGACACAGCATTTGACGCGTTGGTTGAATGTCTTAGACTTTCAAGGGTTCAGGTAAGGGCAGGGATTCCCTCTGCAGAGCGGGAAGGGGAAGGGCGGACTGGGCGGGAGGGATGGAGGAGGTGGCAGGGGTCAGTGGAAAAGCAGCCATGACCAGGCTGCAGTGGCTGAGTAATCTGGATCTGTGGTTATTTACAGCCGCGGGGCAAATCCCTGAAGCTGGTGCTCTGCAGGTCTAGGATGCAGCGCTCTGCCAGAGCAGAGGCCAAAGAAAGCACCTTAGTCACCGGACAAGCTCGTACACGCCGCTATCTGGGGCACCCGTATGGAAGAAGCCGCTTCTGCAAGTTTGCCACAATACTGGACAAGACTGGTGAACGCACGTCTGGTCAAAGCAGGTGTACCAGATGGCTGCAGCATGAGCCTTTGAGCTCCAAATTAGAAGGCTTATCCGCTTTTTGTTGTCATTAGTTTGGAACTAAAGGCAGAAAACAATGACGGAAGAGGATTCGACAGATTCCTGGGATCATATTAGAGAAGTGAACATGGTGTGTGAGTGTAAACGAGGCGGATTGCAGCCGTTAGCTTTTTTCCCCAGGTACTGACATAAAACAATTAAAAAAAAAACAATTTCAATCCATATATTTTGTGAGGAGGTGGTATAGCTGTGACTAAATATTCACTATCTATGTTTTATGTTCTAATTTGAGAGTGTGAATTACTCATTTAATGTAGGTACCATACATGTAACCTGTGTAAAATATACAGCGCTGTGGGATTTCAGTGCTTTTCTGTTCCGTCACATTGAGAACAAAGTTCATTCTTTTGCCCATCGGCAGTAACAACAAAACTAGAAGCTGGTTCGTAACAGGAGCCCTGTCATCGGTCACGAAAGACAGAAACTATCTACTCGACCACAGAAACCAACCGAAAACAGTGAGGGGGGGGTGTACCTACCTGCATGTTGTCCGTGGCGTCACCAAGCAAACCCCCGAACGTGATGGCGTTGGTGACCGTGCCCAGGTAGATGAAGAGGATAGTGGACAGGGACTGGATGTGAAGCGCGTCATAGAAGTCACTGGCAAAGAACGGCAGCTTCCGCTTGACGTCCAGGACCAGACCCCCACAGAACCTGAACCACAGAACCACAGCGTCGGTTTCCAAAGTCACATGAAAGAGAATCACAGTTCCCTCAACACCGCTTGTTGTCATCGTGGGCCATCGGTGTGTTGATGACACGCACACCCAAACAACAGCTGGATGTGAGACAAACATTCACTTACTTTCTGGTGCATTGAAGCTCCTCTCCGACGTGGTGTCCCCCTCCCCCTCCTCCGTGTCCCGCGTCGTGAGGCGTGTCGCCGTTCATCTGCGGCGGCTCTAAACCAGAATACATGTTCTTTCTGTGGACAGACAAACCAAAGTCAGTCAAACTGCCATGACCTCTGGCCAGTTCCAGAAAGCAGGTTTAGTGAAAATCCAGAGTTTGTTCATCCTGGAATGAGGAAACATTGATTTTTGGTTCGATTTCTGTCAGTTAACAGGAAAATAAAATGGAATAATCAGCAATTTTCCCTCATTTCAGGATGAACAAACTCAGGCAGAAGAGTCGTACAAACTTAAGGAAGAAAAGTTTAAATGTCTACTGATGGACGATAACAGATGAACGTAGGTGACATCATCATGTCATTAACTGGGATTAGGGTTCATAGCCGACCTCTTGTCTGAGGACGGCAGAGACTTGGGCGGCTCTATCCTGATATCAGGGTCCCACTCGCCGGGGGGCAAGACGATGACCTCATCCAAAAATTCCTCGATACCTGCCAGCAGGTCCTGCCTGTCCTTCGCTTTATAGGCAATATCATGGAACACCTGCCGGAAAACATACGCAACAACGGGATTAATAATCAGCCCATCAATAATGAAAACGCGGCCTTCAACTTTGTCCTGGGACTGTTTGGATGCCAGGGTGTGAACACTGCAGTACAGCCACACATTTTCTTTCACAATGTACACAAATAATAAATCCTTGTTTGACGGGACCACAAGAACAAGCAAGTGGTGTCCTGGTGAGTGGTCGATGACTCGAAAGCCGCTCACACACGCGTCACATGTTAGCCGGGAGGTTAAAGTTTAACTCGAGGAAATTGGGGCCATGCTGAAACCGAGTCACACTGGGAAGAGTTGTGGGAACGAGAGGGTCACGTGCTCCCAGGGGGTTGGAAGGTCATGCTAAGTGGGGAGGGGTGCGGCTACAAACAAAAAGATAACAAATGACGCACCTCATCTGACATCAGGGTCGCGATCGCGCGTCCGATCTCGTGATAGGACTTGGCTTTACCTTTGGGCCCCAGGAGCACGAAGAGAAATCTGAAAGTTAAAAAAAGAAAATGAGGGACAGGAGAGGCAGTGGAGACATTAAGCCTGCGTTGAAGGGATCGTTTTGTACCTTGTGGGCACCGGGACCTCGGTGAGGGCGCCCAGCATGACGGCCTGCTGCAGACGAACAAACGCCACAAAGGGACTTTCCAGGAAATCCACCTCTCCGATCAGCACGTTGGATGCCTCGGCATCCCGCGGCAGCTTCTTCATGAACTTGTTCTTCAGCTGGCAGAGAGTCAAATGTGACATTTGAATGGTGCTTCTGGTGACGGTATTCGCTCCAGCACACTTCAGAGTAACAGCAAACATGACGGAAAACTGACAAGTTGCACTCAGCTGAGAGCAGCCATGTTGCTGTCATTACGGTAATCGCATTGGCTCTCCTGCTGGAAGCCGGCGAATCATTACCGTAATAACAGCAATTTGGCTGTGAAGTGCAACTTCTAGACTTTCCTCAACTTCTGATGGGTGTCATCCAAAGCGTGACTGTATTGGCAGGGATACCGACGGTGTTACTGGGTTTTACGTGTGTTTAAATGTCGCTACGTGCACGTACAAACGGGCAGGGCACGCCCTTTCCTACAATTCTCCAGCTCCAACATTTTCCTGCACGTTTCACTGCTACTTTAAAGCCATTTGGAAATCTAGAACATGGACAGACAACCCGTTTGATCAAACGCAGGCTGGAATATAATTAAACATGGTTACAGTTTAACAGTTTTATCTCCATGAGTTGGAGGCTAATTTACAGCCGACTATCTCGTCAGTGACGATACGAGACACGATAGAAACTCACAGGACGGGGAACAGTGAGCTCTGTTGTTGTACAGAGCATAGCACCGGGGGTCTTATCTATCCTGAACTCACAAGCTCCGCCCGACGCATGTGAGCGCTGACCTACTGGGCTTGCTCCGCCCAACGTACCTGATCCTTCTCGGGCTTGTCAGAGAAGTCGCTCAGGCTGTTGGAGGTGAGGGTCCGATGCGCTGTGGTTGGGCTGCCTGCGGAGAGTTAGCACGCCGTTACGTCAAAGCGTGTTGGGTTTTTTGTGGCCTTGAAGGGAAATAATCCGAGAGGAGAAAATAAAAAAAGACACTGGGAAAGTGAATGAGGAGACGGACATAGTGACAGGGTCGGAGATTCAGGGCCAAGACCTGATAGTCGCTGGGAGACGAGAGATGGGAACAAATGTTTTCACTCAACAACTTAAGAGTTGTTTGATCATCGGTGTTCTCGATGGAGTAGTGGCACTGGGCGTCAGTTTAGTTTGAAACGTGGTGGGGACAGAGACCCCACCCCTGCACACTCGGTCTGATCCGTCCAGCAGTGATTCCTGAAGTGTTCCATCATTAAATGCAGATTTTAACATGTTCTACATATTTTTAACTGATCCACTGTTTGTCACTGATCTCTGTCAGTTTAAACCGTTGATTTACACACTGAACGTTAGACATGTTCATCTACAGGGAATCGGTCCATCAGATCAGGTCCTGCTCCGTCTCTGTTCTCTCGCTTGTCTGTGACAAAAATCTACTCATCAACAGTGTCGTGGAAAAGCGCCATGACCGCACCGACGCCACTAATCGTTTCACTGAAGGATTCTACAGGAGTTCTGGCTCTGCTCGTGGTTCAGGTTTAAGAACCAGCTCACAAGGAGCTCATGTTACTACGCTGCTGCTGCTGCTGCTGCTGCAGGGAACGAGGCAGAGAGGACGAACCCGTACAGAGATTGGCTCCATTTCAAAAGATAGATGAGGAATGTAAAAAGCTGAGCAGCTCGCTCATATGTGTTATAATAAAATTAGCATTAGGTGAGGGCGGGTGTTGAAAGACAAATTTTGTACGAATGTCAAACTAAGGCGAATTCCTGTGACCTCACTTACAGAGGTATCCCACGCTGGAGCTCCTCCTGACCTCACACGCTTCCTCTGAATCTTGAGGGCTTAAACAAGGCACAGGGTGCTCGGGGGGGTTGCGTGCTATTAGCAAACGCCCCCAGATGCAGGAAGTCAGAGACAGCAGAGACCCAGAGGAGGAAAAAAAAAGGAAACGCAAGAGAGAAACAGACAAGAAGTGAGTTGTTGTTTGAGGAAATGGAAGATAAAGAAGAGATGTTAGTGTCAGGATGGAAAATAAGAGTGAAAATAAAAAGGAATCACAGTTTCATTGAAAGAGAACAAAGCGTTTGTTACCGTTCTCCTGGTTGGAAAACAATCTGCTCGCACTGGAAACACTCTTCCCAATGTCTGCGAGGGAGCGCAAGTTGGACTTCTTGGTCTGGTGCCGATGCTTCCTCAGCAGCGTGTACATGACCTTCTCCTTCGCCTCTGCCTTCAACAGACCAGACTCGATCTGGTTGTCTGTGATCATCTCTGGGGGGGGAGGGGGTGAAAAACATCAGTGCTCGAGTCGTTCCCAAGTTCCTCACTCACAAGCAGATGCCACGTCGCCAAGTCCGCTCACCGACAACTTGGGGGAGTGTGGAGGCCTCAAGATCCAGCATGATGGTTCCCTTCTCGATGCACTTCTTCAGCTCCATCAAGCTGTGTAAGGACAGCGTGGCGACGTGAGGTTTGCTCCAGCGCTCGCCTCCTTTCTCCACTTTCTCCTCAAACTTGATCCATCTGGGCAGAGGAGAAGAAGACAGAAAAGGACAGAGTGAGCAAATGTGTTTTCTTCGCTCAAACATCTCAGAATGTCACCATAGATTTTTTTGGACCAAACACTGGTGGCAAACAAAAGGCGACAAGATGGGTTCGTGTTTCTTTACACAACATCACCAGCACAGTATTTTGAATTGGTCACAGCTCACCACGCCAGAACGGGGGAGGCTGGACAGCGTAGGAAAAAAAAATAAAATCACTAGACTGGAGAAAATACATGTTGGCGACAGTCTTTGGGAACTCTCAGAAGGCCGGTATCTGACGGGAGGAACGACTGGGGACAAGGACTCTTTAGAAGAATCGCGCCTCAAATGTCAGCGCTACAAAAGGGCCATTCTCCTGAGCCTGAGGATGGGGTTTCCTCTGGGGGTAGAGTATCCCTCTGGCTGTGGTCCACACGCCTGCGAGGAGACGCCACTGAGCTGTAGGAGTTCTTCTCTTTCACGAACCGCCACCGTTCTAATCAGACAAGTCTGAGAGGCTACAACAACGACCCGCAAAAACAACTTCAGACGTTTGTCAGGTCACAGAAAGCTTCCACTGTGTGATGGCCAACGTTCCTGCGTTTGATGTTGTGTTTCCTGATCCACATCTCGCACGGACCATGTGGGAGTTTCTGCCGTTTCCCGGTCTCACAGTGCAGGTACTTTAGTCCTCAATCTGATAAGAGCAGACTGGGAGTTGACTGGCCTGTTTCCCCACACATACAAAACACAATTATTCTTAAGACGTGTTCCGCCAGCTGCACCAGAACCGTGACGCAGGAAGTCGGTCGTCAAACACTCTGCCAGTGGTTCCAACAAAACCAGCTGACTGACGCCAACGCTCGCTGTGACCCCTCGCTGGATGAGCGATCGGCCCTACCTGGCAGTCTCCTTCCACTCCATCTCCTGCCCGTCCACAGCCAGCAGCTCGTCCAGCTCGGTGAAAAGCTGAGGAGGTGGAGGACCATCGTCTTCCTCGCCCAGGATGAACCTGATCCTCTCTGCAGGAGAAACTGAGGACGGAAAAAGCATTCATGGATCACATCACCAGAACAGTTTGAGGGCTGGTTCCTAACATCTGAAGATAAGAATCAAGCACTAGAAGCTGGTTGGTAACTCAGACTCACATGTTAATTATAATTACTAATTATAATTACTTGGATAAACACAAGTAGTCCTGCAGCAACATGAATAAAACAAGAATAACTGCCGATTAATGAACACAAGTTAATGAAGAGGGATAGATATGTTATGTGTGTGTGTGTGTATTATCCATTGCTACTCATCATTTAGCACCTCTGGGAATGTTGTGCAAGACAGATACACAGTATAGGTTACGTCCCAAGAAGCTATTTATGCACCTTTCTCTCGAAATACTGTTTAATAATACTTGTGCTGGCCGATTCCTCGACGACGTAACAGTGCTTTTAACCTTTTAATCCTCACACAGCGTCCCGGCTTCATTTAGGGCTTCTTATAAATAGCACCAGTGGAACAGTTTGACTGGAGCGAGAAAATCTTACAACCAAGAAGCTACATGAAGGTCAAAGAGGTGTTCAGGATGTGTTCCTGTATGTCGTGGTGCGGCGCGGACACCCACAACACAAACAGAATTCCGTTGTTCCTCGTGGCCTTTTGCTCGCCAGGCTGACGTGACTTTTTAACGCCACACGCTGGCTCACAAGTGGTGTTATCAATGGAAACCAGGCTTCTGTTGTGCTTACACACAGCTTTCAAGTGGCAAGTTGTGCAGGGTTTGCAAGAATCAACAGGATTACGGCGGATCTGGACGGAGGGCAAAACAGCGGAATAAGTGGCGCGCTCTGTGGGCATTGTCTCGGCGTGTGTGTTTTGAGTCGTCTGGCTCATGTCAGCCTGAACGCCGCACACAACTCTGACGTGCATCTCCATTGCTGAAGAGGATGAACGTGTGAATTTGCCCAGGGTCAGTGAAACACTCAGCAGGGTGGGTGTGTTTATACCAACAGTGTAAAACAGCCTCTCATTCAACCTTACAAGAGTGTTTACTGTGCAGATCTATCCAGATAAAGCTCATTTCATTTAAAGGTTTAAAACCTGCTTCTGTGTCTCGTATGGTTGCGCTTCTTCTCATTGCCTAGCGATTTGTTAACACGAAGCAAACATTATTCTAATTTCCGACAGTGAGTCGTGTGTTTCCCATCAGTTGGACAGACAGGCAGACGCAATGTGTGCAATAATTAGTGTGAGTTTGTCGCAAGGGGGCTGATTTCACAACAGACATTTACGTGCTCATTGTGTCTTAGCTGTCACATGGAGAGGCGGGGCCAAGAACGGGACTTGTGACATCACAAACGGTCACTTGTCGATGTCGGTAAGCGCAAACATCTAAATGAGCCTACGCTAGACTCAAGGTGTCACTGTCTGAAGCAGTCACATGCTAACACAGTTAGCATTAGCCCAGTTAGCATTAGAAGGCCCGTGGAGAAATTTCCTGCAACCAATCAGGGGTTGGGTTTTTTTTTTTGCCATTTTCCCCCCCAAGCAGAGAAATTCCCAGATGTTTCCGCGTTACAAATCATCAGACTGTAGCCGACATCGTGTCTTGCGGCTGACGAACCTCCTGCATGAGTCACAGGGAGATTAATGTGAATGTGACACCTTAGGATGACAAAGCACACAGACGGGTTCACACCTGAGCGTGAGGCAGAACAGAGGAGGAGGAGGAGGAGGATTACAGCGTCAGTGGCGCTCGCAGCGAGAAAGGATTAGTCAGGAGCTCGTCTGCTGCGTCCAGACTGTGAACCAACAGCTCACCGTGACACCGGCAGGAGTTAAAATCCAGGTGCTTCTGGGTGAAATTGGAACATTATTTTACCGTGTGAAAGATCACTTCTCCTGACGCGTTTGTCAGCAGCTGCTGCATATAAATAAAACTGCCATGAAAAAAAACTAAACAGATGCCCCTGGGGGATCTGAACCAGCCCCTCGTGTGTCAGATCTGTGGAATGTGCCCCCCCCCCCCCCTCCATATGGGAGGATCTCCCTCCGGCGTGATTCGATTTTTGCAGTCATTTTATTTTCAACCATGCATCCATATCTATTTCTTCATTTCCAAACAGATCTGTTTTCCTCGTCATAATCGTCCGTCATTAAATACTCGTATGACCTGAGGACTTCTGGAAACTTCCCCCAGCAGTACAGGAAACAACATCCTACTATACCAGGCAAACGGTGTGTGGCTCTTAGAAAGTGACGCACCAAAGAGGTTTGTGTGGTCGCAGAGAGTCAAACACAATTATGATCAGAGTGTCGACATGCGTCTGAAGTTTCCCCAAACAGCTGCTACATTGAAGAAGATCTCGACATGTGAATGAGAACAACTTCAAGTCTCCGACCAAGCAGCTTATCGACTTTCCCATCTTTATTTCCACACTAACGTGGTTTCTCCTGACTGCCCGGACACATATGGGTTAAAACTGACCTATATCTAAAGGTTGGAACTATAATTCTTCGTCGACAATCCTGGGATTAATGTTTGTATCATTCTCTGTAGAGTAGAACATCTGGTGTGTTTTCTCTCAACAGGAACACTGATCTTTGCGTCTTGCGTGTGGACAGGAAATAATTGATTGTGATCAGATTCTGTGTTCTTCTCAGCAGGAAGTTCATCCTTTCACTGTATCAATGTTCTAAATCAAGTGTTAATCCTCAAAGTGACAGGTAGAACAGAAGATCTTGTGATGTTACAAACTTCAAGAAAACGAGCTCCTAAGCAGCTTTAATCTGTTGATTATAGTTGATTATAGTGTTTCTGACTCCATCCTTCACGGCAGACGCTCTGACGTCCTGCTGGACGCCATCCAGCTCAACACCAATAGCGATTTATTTCGTCCCTAACGAGAATCTCCAGACCGACATTCCGAGTGAACTCACTGAGAGGCTTGAGGATGTTCGAAGAGGATTCATCGACGAGCTCCCCGTCCGACTTGTACCCTTCCGTACTGTGCTCCGTACGTTCCCGCCTCTCCTTGTGGCTGGACTTACGGCGGTGGCGTCTCCTCCGGTGGTAGCTCTTGGGCACGTGCACACCAATGTACACAGTGTGGTGACCTGCCACAACAAACATCGGGTTTTACATTATAGTCAGAATGTCAGCTTTATTACACTTTATTATTCCATTGTCATTCACAGCGACATGACCAATAAAGTATGTTTGTTCATTTCTTTGTCATCAGATTTAACAGCTGATGCCGAAAGCTCCCATTTTTTTTCATTTTTGACATGTATTATAACGTAAGTGATGATTCCAGTGTATTACTTAACAGTAAAGCATCCATGTACAATCATTTCAATGGCCATTTAACACCATCATAATTGGCTGCTTTAATACTTTTATAATTTAATCCCCTCCTGACATGATAAGTTATCAACAAAAAAGGGATTTTCAGGAATTACAAAAAATATATAAATTCTCAGTAGGTTTCGAGGCTACGTAAAACACATCACTAACTGGAAGCTGCTCAGTGATAATTGTATTCCCCGGCATGAAAAGACACATTATGTCCCTGTCAGTCAGTCGCCCTGAGAGAAATAAGTAAATGGCAACAACTTCCTACTCTGCAGCTCAAACAGGAAACAGTTACTGTCCAGGAAGTAATTAGAGCGATAAGGAGACTCAACTGTTGACATTAAAAAAAAACAAACAAAAAAAAAACCGACAACCTGATCTTTCCTCTGTACCTTTAAAACTTGAACAATGTGTGTGTGCGCGTGTGTGTATATATACACACACACAAATGTATATATTTATTAGAAAGTGGATGGATTTAATCAGCTTTTATTCTCAGCTTTGCTTCCTCATG
>CAAKHB010002795.1:48580-106255 GCA_901007665.1 Aeoliscus strigatus | reverse complement strand
TAACACAAAAAAAAAAAAAAAAAAAGGGGGGGGGGGGGCGAAGGAAGAAACGATCAGTCAGTAAAGCTATTCATTGTCTTTGTGGTAAAAAAAAGTAGTGGTTTGGTCGCTCTCAGCAAGTCAGCAACAGTTATACAGCACCCAACCACACACAAACAAATAAGATGTTACGACATAACATCACTGCATTTTTTTTACCTGAACAAAAAAGATGAAGTGTTTGAACGACGTGTTTAGGTGGGCCTCCTCCTGCAGCTGCATGACAGAGTCAAAGTGCTGGTGGTAGATGTGGGCGTAGACCCTGAACAGGCGCTTCAGAATGGTCTTCGCCACGGACATGAAGTTGCGCTTGAAGGGGACGCCTTTGGCATGGAGGACAAGCAGATGTTAGTGGAGTCCTCAACAAAGTTAAGTACAGACAGAGAGCACTTTGAGATAGATAGATACTTTATTTGATCTCCCAAGAGAAAGTCACGTTTGTGGAACAGGTTTCAGACAAACGTGAAGACTCTCTGAATGAATTGGGGGGAAAAAATAAAGCGGCCACAGACAAAACAATGCAGAACTTGTTTTGTGTTTGACGTCAGTGAATCTCTGTTGTTACCGTCTTCTCTCTCTCCCACTGCGCCGCCCTCACTCTGTGACGTGACACCTGCTCCCTGCTCTCACTCCAACACGACAAGCTACTGTCTCTCCCCGGGGTTGAAAGATGGGAGCTGTTTCTGAAACAGCCACAGCCGCTGCCGACCCCCTGAACACAGACTGACTCCCAGTAGGTGAGACCCCTCCCAGACACTGAATATTCATTGGGAGGATTCACAGAAAACACATTCTGTCTCGGGGCTCCTACGTGATTTCTGCAGCAGAATGAAAGCACACGTAGCTGCATCATGTTCCTCATAGGCAGGCTGCAGCATGACCGGACGGAAGTGCACACAACCACGACTAAATCATGGTGCTGATGTGTCAGCTGGAGTTAGGAAATCCTCATGCTAACACACACACACACACACACACACACACACACACACACACACACACACACACACACACACACACACACACACACACACACACACACACACACACACACACACACACACACACACACACCCTCTCCTGTGACTCCTCAGCAGTGAGCTGCACTGGTGAGAAATGGCACAGAAACCTTGAGTGTGCGGACAACTCACAGTAAAACAACATGAATTATTCAAGCGAAGTGAAGGGACACACCGCCTCTGGATGAGAACGACCACAAGCATGTAGCTCATTGTCCCCTCCAGCTCCACATTATTTCAGGAATCTTCATCGTTGCCAGGTTCAAAGGTCGGTGTCAGCTTTACAACATGTGCAACAGGTTTCTGTACATTTTTTTTTTCCCCCACGTGGTGAAAGCTGTGATCTTACCGGGCTGCCTACATCATCTGTGTGATGGTTAGAGTAAAATTAATGCTACATCTAATGCTGGAGGACACACGTGGTTCCTCCAGAGGGGCAGTTTCCAGCCAGGGCTCCCCCCACAGAAACATACGATGGCAAAGATCAAACATATCCAAGCTGGCTGACATCCAGCTCTGTCAGTGCTCCACCCTAGATTGCACAAGTCTCAGCGAGTTTTGAGGTTTTGATGGTACGTACTTCAATCAGTTCAGCTGAAAGCACTTGTGACGTACCGTACAGATGGTTATGTAGGTGTCACCTCATCTGCCACAGTCTGCTTCTATATAGACCGGAGGTTTAAAAACTCTTTCAATCAGAGCATTAAATGCTGCAGGGGCGTTTTACTCTGTACTTGCTGTTTGTTCTTATCCTTTTATTTTTTACTTCCCTATATGGTCGGTTTACGGTTATTCTATGTTTAGAACGGGAAGGATGAACGCCATTGTTCCAAAAGTTTATCCCTCATTTAATGTTTCGATGATGGTGGCAGAGGAGGAGGAGAAAGAAGCCCCATCTAACACCAAAATCTCCTCGATGTGAGATCTGGTGACTGTGAAGTCCACAGAATATTATTTTTGTTTTGTTTTTTGTCAGGATGGGTCTTTCGGATGCACGTGTACCAAACAAGCAGAGAATTCCACTCCTCCCCCCTCCTTATCTCATCTTCATACTTTAAACATCCTCTTATATTGGACAACTGGACAGGAAACAGAAAAGCTCTCATGAGACTGTTGATTCCAGCTTCAGAGTAAAACCTACATCAAATTCTCTAGATGTATGAAAGTGGCTGGGTTTCTTTTCATATATGATCAAAGAACCGTCTGACAGAGAAACGTACCGATCTTTGAAGGGAAAAGCGTCTCGTCATCAAGCTGGTCTTGCACCCAGGTCATGAGGTAATCAATGTACTTGGGGGCTGAACATTTGATTGGCTTCTTGATGTTGGTTCCATCGGCCCAGTGATACTCATACCTACAGCAAATATTAAGAACAAATATTACGTTTGGAAAGACATTAGCACGCGTTTGGTTCTCCATTTATCAACGGCTAATTTAGAGTCATGCTAATGACATCACCAAACATGCCGTTGCTGTGTGTGCTCAACAATGTCAGTAGACAAATATCCATGAAGAATCTACTGTGACTGACAGCCACAGGCCACACCCACTTGTTGACATAGGTTTCATTTATCAGACAGGTTTCCTATCAGCAGCAGTCTAGGTGTCGATCTATTACACAGAAGACCAAGATCCTCAAAGGTTATCTGTGTCGGAAGCTTGTGAGGCAGCTGGATTCTGAAGAAAGACGTGAGAGCACACAGGACTGCATCTTGCTAGGCCTTAAATTCTGCACCTAAACAGCAGCAGTTCAGTGAGACGTGAGTGAACAATAGCAAGAAGCCGCTGTTTGCTGGAAAACAATAAAGGCAGTTAGCATTGATGCTACTGCAGCATTAATTGTAATTAAATCTGCAGAGTAGTTCTGCACTTAAAAGAGACGTGCAAAAGATGTTTCGACTTTTCACTCCAAAAGGCACCTAGCACCTAGTTTTACTTCTGTGTAACAAAACCTCTGGCGCATCAGGTTACAAGATACTTGTTTCAGCAGAGTGAGTTCAGCCTTACATATTTGCTGTTTCTCATCCGATTCAACAGTGCAACTGATCCCAGCTTATTTTCTCGTCCAAGGCCCCCACCACATTGAATCGTGTTAGACATGAACAAAGCAATGACGCATACTTACTTAGGACCAGCAGACATGACCGGACAGCTTTCCTCTGTGCAGAAGTCAGTGATGGTGCCATAGAGCATGTTGATCTGGTTGAAGAAATCAACAGCTGAAGGGAAGAAAAGAACACAATTAGTGAAAGGAATGTAACCAGTTAGCATGCTTTAATAATCTCATTCTATACAGCACTGAACTAAAAAATTAGAATTTTAGTTAATTTTTGGATTGGCCAAAACATGTCAAGAACATTTAAATGTTTTTTTTCATAGTTTGGATTTATTTTTCACGCTACTTGAGAGTATTTTGTGTCAGTTAGTAGTCTGGTCAACCAGATTCAGTGAAAAGAACTTCTACACTCTTAAACAGGAACTGTGTTGCATGTCGCAATCTCTTGCATGTACCAAAAAAGCAACATTAAAAAAGGATTCTTGTGAGCAGAAATCATGAGAAAAGTCATTCAAGCTTGGTGGTGACAGAAGTCACACTAATTAACTTCCTCTCACTGTACCTGAACTGAACAATACATACACAACACATATTGCACCTGGACCACGTTGGGAGTTTCTGCAGTGCAGTTAAACAACTGAGTAGTCACGAGACTGTAACAACTCCATTTATGAACAGCTTTAGTTTTGACATTTGTCAAAACTAAAGCTGTTCATAGCATCATGACAGACAACTTCTTCAACTGCAGCAAATCCACACAAGTGAAGTCAATATAAAACTTCTAATTATTTTACACAAACTTATCAGATGTGAACAACTAAGTCCTCATCGACACAAGAGAGAAAAATTAAGCCACTACTGGGCAGCAATGCTCTCATTCTAGGGGGAAGTAATCAGGACTCTCAGAGCAAAGACAGTGGTCTGTTTAATATTCACTGTGGTTTATTTCCACCATGAATGCACATGGTCTTTGATACTTTCAATTGATCCTTTATGTGGATTCATTAAAATTTTCTGGGGCCAGGACGACTGAGACAGCACACATTAAGACTTAAAATGCATGTGAAGCCATCAGGACCAATAGAAACGTACCAATGCAAAAAAAAGGGTGAAATGTTAAACGCTGTGCTTACTGTTGACTGCAACCCATTCATTTAAGTCTTCACCCTCAGGTAACATGACTGCCATGCGCAAGTTTCCACTTCCCAGTGTGGCCTCGGCATGTTTCAACAGCTCGTACTGATGAGAACCCTCCGGGATGTTCTTCTTGGGCTTGAATGTCTTGGATGAACGGTTTCCACTGTGAGTCACATTCCAAAAGGAAAGAAAATAAGAAGGTAGTCAGATATGATGACAGATCATGAGTTCATGAAGAGAACACACAGCGCGGGGGACTTTTACAAACTATTAATGACCGAAAGATTAATGTGGGCATTAATTGATATGTAGCATTTGCTGATGCCTGTGCTGAAAATGTTTAAGCTACAAGAAGATGCACTTAAGCTGGGGACTTCCGATCATCCGAGGACAGGCAACAGTAGTTCCAAAAAAAAAAAGAAAAAAGAAAAAACACTTTGTATATTTGCTGCTCTAACTACAAATGATAATGCACATAAACTAAATGCTAACTAGTGACTGTAGTGCTATTTTTGGTCTTTGGACCATAACTTTTGGACACTAACAGTTCTCAAGTTATGCGTCTTGCTGAAAAGATGTCATAAAGGATGGCCTGAGTCAGTAAAACAAGGAACAAGGAGGGTATTGCATTAACTTCATCACACACACAGTCACAACAGACCCACAAACCCTGTCAGAGTGTGTGCTAACTTTAGGATGGAATTGTATTGAACTGAAACTGTTGTTCACTGCTTGGCTAACTTTTCAGGCATGTTAGCCTGTTTATGTGCAAGTATACTACTGCATTTCTCTGTGTTCATTTCAGCTTTTGTGTATGTGGACAGTCACACTTATCTGATTATTCCACATCCAGAACCCAATTAAGCAACAGAGAGGCAGCAGTGAACCTCAGACTGTGTAAACAAATGCTATTACCAAAACGTCTTTCCTCAAAAGCAAAACAACACTAACATGATATCCACTCTTAAAATATCAGCCACTTACTGGCCCAGAATGCCTCCATATAAGACAAAACTTATTGTAAAAACCTTGTGTTTGTCTGAAACAGCTTGTGGAGGCTGAAACAGTGTGCCTCTCTGTTTATATCGAGTAATGAGGCCATTTGGAGAGGCCCTGTGTTCAATCTCTCTCTGCCCCATTAAACAAGAATTTGTGAGTCATTGTAACAGCAGGTTACACAAAAAATAATTTCCTTTTAATTAAACCATCACATGTGCTGACGCTCATTGGCAGTCCTCATGTGAGACATTCAGCAGTATTGCATTTAATGTAATCCCTTTCAGAATGGTCATCTTACAACGAAACCATTACTAGTGAAATGTGTCATCAGACTAAATCATCACAGCACAAAGACCCCGAAAGTGCAGAAACATATATGACTCATGGCGTCTGGTTTTCAAAATAAGGTTTTTATTTTCCCGATTACCTAAAAACACATCCTCACCAGAGAGCGAATTCAGGATTTACCCAGCGCCCTGTAAATTCGTCCACACGTCGTATTTCCCTATTACTTGCTCACCCTCATTGAGACTCACATAACAGTGCTACAGTGACAAAATACGTTGTAATACAAGAGGTTTGAACGCCACGGAGACTGAATTAGCCAGTGACAATAAAGTGGGCAAACCAGCTACTAACCAGGCCAGACCACGCAGCTCTCAGACGTTACACGAAAATGATTATGTGGGAAAGCATCACAGTGACTGCTCAGATACTACTCTCATCACGTTGTTGCAAACAGTTATTTTACATAACTACGATATTCGAGTTTCAATTCGAAATGAGCTTACACCAGCAATTCGGAGAACAGTTCAGGAAATAGTCTAAGCCCGTAATTTGCTATGGCTAGCGCATCTTGCTTCGAAACATATGTACCCACCAAAAAAGAGATTAAACGTAAATAGGACAAACATTCATTTAAAATGTACTTACAAAAGAAAGCTCATGTTTCCTCAAACAGCAGAAAATGACACTCTTGGCAAATAATGGGCAGAGAAGAGGCGGACCGAAGGGATTGTTTGACAAAGTCTCACAGGTCTCTTCTCACTTCTCGGGTTCTCTCGCGGTTCTTGTTTTACCAGTCCTCATGCAATTATTATGCTTAAAAACTAGTACGCGGTAGTACAAAATAAAATACGACAATGTTTAAGGTAGAACAGGAGCACTAACGGCAGCACTGTACGCTGAGCGGCAGTAGCGCACGTAACGAAAGCGACGATGACTTCTTCATCTGACGGTCACAGCCGGTTTGACGCGTTTCTGTGCTGTTCTGCCATCTGGTGGAGGAACGGCAGCAACACACGGGCACATACAGCGATTGACCGAATGAGGAACCAAACAACGACTAAAATGTTGCACTAAATTTTGCTCACCCAGACCAGAACAGCCTGCGAATATTCCACAGAGAACACCAGCCCTTTTTGCTGCCAATGTAAATGACTCTGTAGAAATTGAGATTGAGATGAGAAATCAAGCTAGTTCTCACATAAAAATATAAGTTTACGTTGACTGAAATCACTTAAAATGGTTAATAGCACAAATGTGTGAAGATAAACAAGTCTATAAATACGGTCGCCAGGTGTCGCTGTTTCAGTTTTCCGAAGGGAATTTGCAGGCATTCAGCTGAGCCATGTCCCCTTCAAGGACACTCCATAAATTAATCTTTCAATAATTTACCGACGATCCTCTGTCCCGCTTTTCTCCCTTACGCCCACTGATTTTCTGACAGACGTTTTACCTTCCTTGAGCACATGTATTAAACTCGTATGACACATAGCTGTTAAGTCAATGTCGGTTTGTAATAGCGATATTTTAGCACTAGGACCACTCGGACCAGTGTCAGCTGACCGGGCAGACACGCGTAGGGGAGTCTGCTTAGCCCGGAGCTATTACAGCCTGCGTTGTTGCGAGGACGGATGTACCCGCGGTGACAGGCCCATGTCTGAAAACCCAGACACATATTTCAGCAGAAAGTCTGTTACTCTCGAGTAAGTTGGATAATAAGTCCCAACAGGTAAATGTCTTTTCCGTGTCTTGCTCATGTCTCGCCGGTGTGTCTCCGCCTAGCATAAATTCGTGTGTCGCCTGGTGTCAAATCCTCGCTTATGTTATGTCTTTATCCGCAGCAAGATGGAGTGTGCGTGGAAGCCAGACGAGCAAGGACTTCAACAAATTTTACAGCTGCTGAAAGAATCTCAATCTCCCGACACGTCCACACAAAGATCCGTCCAGCAAGTATCCTTTCACCCCCACAAAGCACGGTACAGGTTCTCGGGCTTGCTAACGACTGTCTGATCCGGTCATGTAGGCTCAACAGGCTAGCGATAGCCGCTACTAGCCGGGGTGGCACCGTTATAAGCAGGTTACGCAGGTGCTGAACGGCTGCTACGCTTTTACTCGAAGATAAGCTAAGATAAGCAGCAATTCCGTAAAAAATAGAAATAAGCAGAAATAGCTGACTGATTGGTGGGTTGGTGTTTTGAAGAAAACGTCGACTATAGCCTCCCAACCTGTCTTAATTACTGGAAACACCGCTTTGTTACACAACACTATATATAGCTGCGCATGTCTAAGGGCACACTTGCAGGCAAACATACACACTTATAATGAAATATAACGACTTAATGATCTCTGCATTAACCTGAATACCAGGGGGCACATAACTGTGTACATGCAGTGAAAATAATAATCGTAGAACCATTAATCCATGTTATTATATACAAGAAAACATCATGTATGAATGCATCTACAAAATACTGCAAAAAAATACAGACTACCAGTGTTTGTTTAAAGGTTCATGTGATAGTTGCTCAGAAACAAGGTCATCTGAGAGTGGCTGTGATTTTGACTATGTTTGAAATCATCTCAGAAACAAAACTGGAAGCAACAGTTGCTTGATTTGGCACGACATCCATGAGAGACAGCCCTGTGTCTGGAGATTGACTCTAGAGGTAATCCTCCTGACAGACACTGATGTCCAAAAAAAAAAAAAAGAAAAGCCGTGAACTTTTTCCCCCTCTGTGCAGTTACAGCCTATGACAGGTTTCTGCTGCTAACGGGCAAACTGCTTTAAAAAAACAAAAAACAAAACATACATTTCTTGGAAGAAGTGATGATTACTTCCAAGAGACAGAGACAGAACAAACCAGACTTTAGACTTTAATACGACAATTATTATTCTGATTATGATGTTGTAACCATGGTAACATGCTGCATTATGACAGTAACCACTTTACAGGCAAGGGAACAGCCAACGAGGCTTTATGTAATGCTCCAAATACACCTCTCATTAACCTCTCATCTCTCAAAACGTGAAATATGTTTTTCTTAAGAGACAAACTTACCTTACTTTAATCTTCTTTTACATCTTGTAGCTTGGAGGTGTATGGAAGTGGATGCAGGAAGCGTTGATGTAATTCAGGGGGCGTGAAGGACGGAAGTATTGATCTTAGTTTGGAGATACCGAGTGAAACTATGAAACTATTAGTATTTACTGCTTGATGGATTTGTTGTCACACTACCGTATGACCTTGAAAATGGTATACATTGTTTAATATGTTTTGGTTCAAATAACAGAATTTATTCTCGGTGCTTTGTTTGCAGCCGTCTTCATCTTCCAAAGAACTGCCTTGAAATCATGTGCTTTGTTTGTAAAGAGAAGAACGTAAATGTTATAACTCTGTTACGTCTCAATATTCATATGTCTGAGTGTGAGATGAGATTTCTCCAATATAATACAGACATTGACCTCATCAACCACGCCATTAATCACAGCTTGATAGGCTGATGAAAGGTCACTGGTTCATGTGAAGGCAGTGATTATAGTTATTTAACATTCATAATATTCAAATCATTCTTTTATGATGTGTCACAAAATAATGAAAATGTCTTGAAGAGGCGGTGGGTATGTCTGTGTTCATAACTGACCTGCAGCTTCAAAAGCTTCTCACACTGGAGAATCAAATGTTCGGTGTCTTACATCAATAATAATTGCAGAATTATTTTTTGTCAGTGTGTTCTTTGTATGTTGCATCTATAAAGCTGAGGGATCAGTGTCAAATCGTGCTCCTGGCTTTCCTACACTTTCTCTACACAGATGCAGTATTTTGTCTGCAGCGCTGCATACTGAAACATACCGTAACAGGGCGTATTTCTTCTGTTCTTCACCTGTTACTCAAAACCGTTTGCCCCAAGAAGTGCTGCAGTAATAAATATGCCGTCTAGCTGGTTACCTACAGTATTCACCCGCATCAAATTTCACATTTACGACCCCCACTACACACACCCACTCCCCTTATACACACACACACACACACACTATGGTACTGTTATATTACACCAGCACCTGATCACATAAACACGTGCTATTTCTGTGTGAGTCAGATGAAAACCAATTATTATTGGCGGGTAACGGATTGCACAGTGATCAGTCAAAAGGACAGTTGACATCCTCAACCACTTTCCCCAGAGACTCGAGCAGCTCAACCAGTATCCAGACTTCAACAACTATTTGATATTTGTCTTGACGAAGTTGAAATCAGAAGGTAAGTTCTCTTTCAGTATGTGTCCTTTTGGTGTTCCTCAATCCCTGTCATTTTTACGTAACTGACCAACGACAGGTCTGGCTGGCCGTGACTCGGCTGACCTGATGGCGTCTTTGCCGCAGATGATGAGGCACTCACAATATGGGTCACTCTAATTTTAAACCTCATTCCAGGCAACACTCAACTCTTGGCTTGAGTGTCTGCACACTGGATGAGCGACTTGTTAAGTGATGTTAAGACATTTTAGCAGTCAGTCGCAGTGTTGCTCTGTGTCAAGATGCAATATACAAGTACTGCGGAAATTATGTGATTATGATTTGGCTGAGCTGTTTTATCCAAATAGTAGCTTGTAATTTTCCTCAAAGCAGGTCTGCGTATAGTGTGCGGGAGGTGGTGCGATCGGAACAGGATCCCCTGAGAATTGATTGTATCACAAAGCATCACTGTTACAGTTGATTCATTGTTCTGTTTTTGTTGTTGCTGTTTTCTCTCTGTCCCCAAGACGAACCAACCAGGTCCCTGAGTGGGCTGATACTGAAGAACAATGTGAAAGCTCACTATCAGAACTTTCCCAACGGTGTGTCTGATTTCATCAAGAGCGAATGCCTCCAAAACATTGGAGACTCCTCTCCCTTGATCCGGGCCACAGTGGGTAAGTAATGTTAATATGCTGCTTGGAAACCAGTCAGAATGTATCAAACACAGCTTAAATGTAAATCTGGTTTCTATTCCCATCTCAGCCGCTAGCAATCATCCATAACTACATGATTTAGCACTGTGGCGTTGGACTGTTTATTTCCTTCTGCTGAGACATGACGGCGTCACATTTGAAATAATTTTCAAATTTTCACCCTCTTAAAGTAAAGGCCTATGTCTTATCTTCATTTAAAAAAAAAAAAAACTGAACAGCTTACTTAGGCAAAACAAACTGTTAAAAAAAAACTTTAGGAAGGTGACAAAATATGACTGATGGTTGACTGTTTATTCGTGTGTGAGTAATTTTATTTTAGCGTCATACTGACAGGAACCCCCCCATACCCCACGCCCCACCCCCACACACACAGGTATTCTTATTACCACAATCGCCTCAAAGGGAGAGCTGCAAAACTGGCCGGAGCTTTTGCCTAAACTCTGCGTGCTGCTGGATTCTGAGGACTACAACACATGTGAGGTAAGGATGCGACAGCGACTCAGCAGCTTGTGATTATCCCCTCATGCTTATCATACCTCTTAAAATATACCAGTTGTTATGAGCTTGACTTTATCGGATTTGTTACTACGACAAAACACAGAAGACAAAGAATTGGTGCCTTATTTGTTTAGTGCTATACATGGGTTAAACAAATTTTAAACAAAATAGCATGTAACTTTTTTTACATGAATACATTGCAGTTTTGTACTGACACATGCGCTTTTTAGTACACGTTTGCATGTCTGGTCCTGATTACCGCCTGTCTGTATTATTTTATTTATTTAATGTGGAGACAGAGGAGCTGGGTCAACTACAAAGCGGCATCTGGATAGCATCCTGCTGGCCAGATGAGCTAAATACTGTCTCACAGCTGGAGCATCAACCACAGCCGCCAGATTATTCAAAATGGAAATAATTTATTCTCTTTTTATCCCATTTTTTCAAACCAAAATACCAGATGACCTTGATTTCAGACTCTGCTCACTTTGCTCATCAGGGCATCTTTTGTCATGTGTTCACGAAGTAAGAAAATTAGTGTTTCTTTCTTCTCTTGAGTCAAATAATGACCCGATTCATTGTTTATATAAATCTCCTGAAGGGCTCTCATTGATCTGGAGTACAAGACTTGATTCATGAGCCATTTTTTAAAAATAGAAGTGTTTGATGATTGTGCATAGATGCTCCATTGTGGCAGGCCAATCTGGTGGCTTTACATGTCAGATCATCTGCGCTTGCTGGCACCGCACCCATAAGTACGCTCAGCTCTATAATGTACGGTCAGCAGCATGTGCATGTGACATCAATGACCCCACATCGCATTGTGTTGAAGGACAAAGTATCTAGGCAGCTTTATTCATCACAGCGCGCTGCAGCAGCCATATGATTGTCCGGAAGCAGCCTTACCTGAACTTCAACAAAGAGGTGGAACGCAAAAATGTCTCTCTGTCTGAGCACCAGATCCTGCCTCTCAGCTTATTCAGGAGCCCAGATTTAGGTCAGCTGTTTACTGCTAAGGATTGGGAAGTGTATGTGTGTGTGCGAGGCTTAACACTGAACTGTGACCAAATGTAGCAACTCCTCATAAGACGCACTATGTTTTTGAAAAGCAGCTTGGAGGGAGGAAAGCTTCTTAGCCTCAGATGTTGGTGATGTTTAAGGCTAAGTGAAAAAGTGTCATCCACCCAGGTGGTGAGAGGGGCATGGACATAGGAAAAGGTCTTTATTATATTAGACTGGTTCTTTATCATCAGTACCATTGTAAAACCTGTGACGTCCACTCTCTCTGAAGCAGGTCTCTACGTTCGGTTTGCTTATAGTGTGTGGTGTTGTCATCCATGTGTAGCCATAAATGTGATGTGCCCCTGTCCCCCGCAGGTCTTAGTTGACAAAACATCATGCTGTCCGCTCCTCCCTATATCTCTCTCTCAAGTTCCTGAGCAACCCGGAGGGTTTGCATGACATATATTGTTGTTAGAGGGTGCAGATGTCACCTACATTATGACTTTAGACCATTTTGATCAGTTTCTGTGCTGTAAAATTTATCATTATTATTATTATCATCAGTAGTAGTTGTAGTAATAGTATTAAAGGATTGTATTTTATATCTATTGCTCTTCTTTAAGACCTTCACTTCATTCTTATTCAGGTACATGGTTCATCTACGCATCACTGAACATATCAATCAATTAATCAATCAAACTTTATTCAGAGGTGCATCACAAAAAAATTCCAATACAATGCAAAACTATAGTAAACCATTTATTTTCTCCATTCTTTATATGTAATGTTTCAAGAATGGTCTTGTTTTAACCTCAAAAATTGAAACTCAAATCCAGTATCTCAAATCTGAGATACTGGATTTATAAAACATAGTGTATGTTTAATGAATATAAACCTATGAATTAAATAACTGGGAAATTAAATGTTTCCATGATATTCAATTTTTTTAGATGCACCTGTTCATAGTACTTGCTTACATTCAAATATAAAGGGATTCAAATAATGTCATTCACCCAAGGACACACTGACAGATATAAAATCAGTTTTTGACTCAAACATCGGGATCTACAGCTGTGCCAGCTAGTTCTGACTGGGGCTCAAGGGCAGCAGTTGGAATGGTGCCCCATGTCTGTCATCTCTATAAAAAGACACCAGCAGGTGTGTTAGTCTTCAAGCGTGGTGACGGTGGATAGATTTATATAGGTTTTCCCTGAGAGTAGCTTTACTGTTGTGATTAATAGCAGTTGGAAAGCGGTGTTGTGAGTGTCGAGTTGGATTCCACCCCAGAGAGTGAATGAGCACGTAGGGTGACACGTTTTGACCTCAGTACTGTACTTGAAATTTCCAGAGCTGCCCAGAACTGAAGCCTGATGATGCGGTTCAGTTGACTTGACACATACTTCTCTTTGCCCCGGCTCGCTGTCATCTGCATGACTTACATTCTCATGTTTAATGACCTTCCATAGCAGAACTTGAAAGGGGGGATTAACTTAAAACATGTCAGCATCAGTGGAATGTTTGAAGGCCACTCCCATTGCTCTGCACCTCTCTGTTGATATATAGGCACAACAACAAGCTTTTTTTCCTCAGCACTGGCTATATTTCATATATCAGTGTCACCAGAATTTTATTATCAATTGATTACCTCCGCCAAGGAGGTTATGCTTTTGATGGCGTTCTGTCTGTTTGACTGTTTGTCTGTTAGCGAAATAACTCAAAAGTTATGAACCGAATTTGAATGAAATTTTAAGATGAATGAATGTTGGTTGTGTTCTGGAACCATCTGTATCCAGGAACATTTTCAGCATCTGTGTCTAGAACTCCACAAGAGCAGCAGTGGACTGTCTCTGTGGTTGCTGCTTGGTGGACGTTTGTGTTCTCCCAGTGTTTTTCTAACCTAAATATCATTTAATTCATTAAATTCATGTTCTGGACTCAACACCAGTGACTCCAGTGGGTGGTTGTGTATATTTACTGGAAGTATCAACCGTGAAGATGCTTTCCAAATACTACTACGAATACTTATTTTGGAGCTTCACTCAGCCAAACTTGTGCTATTTCATCCTCTCAGCCTCCTCCACATTCTGTCGCTGCCATTTGAAAGGAATGTCAAAATGGGAACTGTTTCCATAGAAACCCGTTTCAGACAGCAGTAGTGTCAGTGCTGTGCTGTGTCTGGTATCTTGTTTTCCCTCGACTGCTTTTGTTTGTGAGACACTGATGTCTACAGCCTATTGTGAGCGTGCATACAAACCATCAGTCAAGCAGCCAGTGTGAGTAAAGATATGCTCGGGAGATTGTGTGCACGTCTGACTGCTGGCCAACTGTGCGATGGTTATTAGAGCAGAAATGGATGAATCCTATTGAAGATCATGGCTGAGCAGGCTGAGAACCTATTATGCTGTGTAGAATTTCACACAAGGTCCTCTGGCCCCTTAAAAAATAAAAAGAATAAAATTGGTTTTTGAAATGTTAAAACCACACTCAAGTCTTTTCTTTCATTCCATGCAAATCCACCAAAAACAACAATATTCCCACGTGTATAATCACAGTTTGATGTTTCCTCATCAGTTTCCTTGATTATTTGTTTTTTTTTTTTGCACCTTAGGGGGCGTTTGGAGCCCTGCAGAAGATCTGTGAGGACTCTGCTGAGATCCTCGACAGTGATATGCTGGATCGTCCCTTGAATATCATGATCCCCAAATTCTTGCAGTTTTTCAAGCACAGCAGTCCAAAGATCAGGTATGGAATGTTCTCCTAATTATCACTGTTACCGTGGGTCTGCTTTGGCATTGCTTTAAACAAGGGAACAAGCTATTGTTTATCAGTTAAATAGTAATTCTGCTCCTTATATATTCACTGATGAGGGATATTTAAAAGATTGCCTCATTTAGTTTTTAGTGACATTTTCCTTTCCAGTTCAATTATATGATTAAACCTATTCAACAATAAGAATACTGAGTTTTTAACACAAAATATACATATAAATGGAGGACAGGCTAAAATGCTACATAATCCAATCCGACGGGTGGAATGATGAAAACCTTTCATAGTGAGTGTCAGGAAAACATGTTTTTGAGTGATGATTGTTGTATTGCAGGTCTCATGCCATCGCATGTGTCAATCAGTTCATCATCAGCAGGACTCAGGCTCTGATGCTGCACATTGACCCTTTCATTGAGGCAAGTATTTTTGTTTCTTGGTGTCATATATGTGGCATATATGTATGTATACATATATGTGTAGATCTGAAGATATTATGGTGTTAAGAAAACAATGTCTGGTGTCACCATGTCCACTTATATTGTTGCCTGTTTTCCGTTTTGGAGCAGACACACACACACACACACACAGTCAGGTTGATTTGATTTTTGTTAGGTTGCTTTGCCAGGTGCGCATGTTTACACATGACTTACTCTTCCACCCAGTTTAAAAAGTTTGCTGAAACCTGCTGTAAAAAATGTAAAACTATTGCAAATAAAAACCTACCTGGTGGACATCATTAGAATAATTATTCATATACCACTCATATGAAGGGGTGCAAGATGGAAATCACAAGAGAAAATGGTGTGATGTACTTACAGTATTTACTCTAGTTGTTTGACACTGAACGCTGGTGTCTGTTTGTCCTCAGAATCTGTTTGCACTAGCCACAGATGAGGAACCAGAAGTCAGGAAGAATGTGTGCAGAGCTCTCGTCATGCTGCTGGAGGTTCGCCTGGACCGTCTCTTGCCACACATGCATAACATCATCGAGGTGAGTGAAGTTGGGAGGGTAAGTGGCTGAGAAAATGACAGAAGACTGAGGGCTGCGCACGGCTGGTCTTATTTCATAGAAACATTAAAAGCGTGTCTGAACCTGCTGACTTCCTGAGAACAGATCCTGTGCTCATTTAAAATGCAGTCGCCTTTGCAGTAATCATCCTCTGTGTTCCATTTCAGTACATGCTGCAAAGGACTCAGGACCAAGATGAAAATGTGGCATTGGAGGCCTGTGAGTTCTGGCTTACTCTGGCGGAGCAGCCGGTTTGTAAGGAGGTGCTGTGTGGACACCTCTCCCAGTAAGGATGCATCCAATCCACACGCTCCACACATTCATAAAAATATTAAACATGTTAAGTCATGGGCGCCATGGAAGGAAGTGAGTTCAGACCTTGTACTGGGCAGCTATTGTCCCTCCTCGTTTCAGGACTGCTGATTAAGAACCCTGACATTTGACCCCAGCTGTAACATATGTCACCACGTTGTCACAATAAACTGTGTCCACAGCACCACTCAGATGTGAGCGATCGCCTGTGGGCTTGACCTGCCCTTGACCTTCGTCTCATCGTTTTTCCTGTGGCTTCTAC
Source organism: Aeoliscus strigatus (assembly GCA_901007665.1). NCBI lineage: Eukaryota > Metazoa > Chordata > Actinopteri > Syngnathiformes > Centriscidae > Aeoliscus > Aeoliscus strigatus. Next base: position 89,921 of record CAAKHB010002795.1, on the reverse strand, counting down.
TCCAGGCTCACTCCGGTGCTTGTCAACGGGATGAAGTACTCCGAAATTGACATCATCCTGCTCAAGGTCAGTTAATGGAGCTTTAATGCTTGTACTAGAAGGTGAGACGATGAATTGTGCCATGACTCAAGATGACACTCACATAAGTGGTTTGTGTCACTGTGTGGACTCGGATCCAGCTGATCAACATGTGTAGACCTTGATATAATTACAAACATGTCTGTCATGGACAATCTGTCTCCTGGCTGAACAAACACTCAGGTGTTGTATCTCCAATCACACACTTCCGCGAGTACCCTTCTTTGAAGTACACTATGTACGCTATGTACTTACTTTGCAAATTTTGACAACGTCAATGCCTGAAAATGTGCTATGGTTTCTTAGCTAGCAAGCTAACGTTAGTATTCGCCTGGATTCCGTCGGTAGGTGATTTCCTACCAGGTGGCGCCATTGTCTGATTTGCGAAAAGTGCACAGCACGTCATTTCTATGTCACATGGCGGCCATCGAGGGTGGAAAGTGTCCATCGATCCTTTTCATCTGTTTGAGTGCACATAGTACACTACATTTTCACATACTCATTCAGTGTGAACGCAATTCGTACTCAAAATACGAACTTTAAGTATACAAGCACACGAATTGAGACACACCCAGGGTGACTGTGATGTTTCTTACAAAGATAATTCTACTGAAATCCAAAGTTCCTGCGTGCAGCTCTGCACCAGCTGCTCCTATCTGTTGATAGCTGTCACGTAACCACAGTGGTGGTGAAAAATAGCTCACAGACCCACATCATGTGATCCAGCCGGTCGACACATGCTTCCAGTCTGAGCTGACGTCGTTGAAATTTAGAGTGCTCACAGATTTAAAGCTTTAAGATGAAAGGCAACTTCCCACAGAGCTGCCAAGGCAAAGAAACTTCCAGAAGATATTCCTTACTGTGATGTATTCTTTCAAAGGGGGACATTGAGGAAGATGAGGCCATTCCTGACAACGAGCAAGACATCCGGCCACGTTTCCACCGCTCCCGCACAGTCGCCCAGCAGCATGAGGGTGATGGGATTGAGGAAGAGGACGATGATGACGATGAGCTGGATGATGACGATACTATCTCTGACTGGAACCTGCGTGAGTTCTTATATTGATGTCATTGCATGTACAGTGCACTGAGCACGGTGATGCATAATCTGTGTGTGTGTGTGTACAGGTAAGTGTTCAGCAGCAGCCTTGGACGTGCTGGCCAACGTGTTCCGGGACGATCTGCTGCTGCACATTTTGCCGCTACTCAAAGAGCTGCTCTTCCATCCAGAGTGGGTAGTGAAAGAGTCGGGTATCCTGGTGTTGGGGGCGATCGCCGAAGGTAAGACAGGAAACGGGACAAAACAATTGTGAACGTATCCGCCCCCCCACATACACACACACAATCTGTAATATATCTTCTTGATGTCTGTGTGTGTAGGCTGCATGCAGGGTATGATCCCATACCTGCCCGAGCTCATTCCCCATCTCATCCAGTGTCTGTCGGACAAGAAGGCCCTGGTGCGTTCAATCACCTGCTGGACGCTGAGCCGCTACGCCCACTGGGTTGTCAGCCAGCCTCCGGATATCTACCTTAAGCCTCTGATGACGGAGCTACTCAAACGTATTCTAGATAGTAACAAGCGTGTGCAGGAGGCTGCGTGCAGGTGAGTAACAGGTTCTGATAAAGCTGAACGCGGGGGTTTACCCTCCTGTTGGTAGTTGAGGCACTCTACCAACAACCATGTGTTCATCCCTGCCAGTGCCTTTGCCACTTTGGAGGAGGAGGCTTGTACGGAGCTGGTGCCGTACCTAGCGTTCATCCTAAACACACTGGTGTTTGCGTTCAACAAGTACCAGCACAAAAACCTTCTCATTCTTTACGACGCCATTGGGACACTTGCGGACTCAGTGGGGCACCATCTGAATAAACCAGTATGTGGAACACAAATGTCACATGTGGTTCTCTGTAACATTAGCACATTTCCATAGTGAAAGTCATTAGACAACAATCCCTATGCCTTTTACTTATCTGCTCTATCCATTTCTAAGGAATACATCCAGATGCTGATGCCTCCACTGATCCAAAAGTGGAACCAGCTGAAAGATGAGGACAAAGATTTATTTCCTTTATTAGAAGTGAGTTTTCTCCAGGCTCCTGTTTGCTGTTTGCTGTGCATCAGTGGCTCCACTCCAATCTCTGATGCTAGCGTTGCACGGACAGGCCACTGACTGTACCTGACCTCTGTCTGCTTCGTTTAGTGTCTGTCGTCTGTGGCCACAGCTCTCCAGAGTGGCTTCCTGCCCTACTGTGAGCCAGTGTACCAACGATGTGTTAACTTGGTCCAGAAGACGCTCGCCCAGGCTATGGTGAGTGCACAGGACCTGTGATAGCGTCTTAGGAAAGAGGTGTGTGTTTTAACAGTGTTTTCACCTCTGAGCTATTGATTCAGGAATTTAGAATCTGAGAACGGCGTGTTCTCAGCCCCACTTCGTGCTGTGTGCTGACACGATGGGAGCAACTGCATAAGTTATCACTTTTTTTAAATAAAAGAAAGAGATGAGTAAAATCAGACATGTTTAATCATTGAGCTGCTTCTTCGAGTGATCTGCCTTAAATCTGCCTTAATCACACTTCTTAAGTACAGCAACTCTGAGTTTTCTGAAAGGCCAGATTTAAATGTGAGCTATTATTATACTAATAAAATATTATACTATTTTACATATGTGTGTGTGTGTATATATATATATATATTTTTTTTTTACCTTCTCTATCAGCTCCACCAGTCACATCCAGACCAGTACGAGGCCCCTGACAAAGACTTCATGATTGTGGCTTTGGATCTCCTCAGCGGGCTGGCTGAGGGTTTGGGAGGCACCATCGAGCAGCTTGTAGCTCGTAGCAACATCCTCACCCTCATGTACCAGTGTATGCAGGTGAAGAGCCCGCTCATGTGTACAGTATGTTACTTACGTGATAAACGCTGGTGAACTGACCAGCACTATTCCTGACATCTATTCAGGACAAAATGCCCGAGGTGCGTCAGAGTTCTTTTGCTCTGCTGGGGGATCTGACCAAGGCTTGTTTCCAGCATGTGAAAGCGTGCATTGGTAGGTCCTCTTCAGCCGAACCCCAAAAGAAATTCCGCAATAATTTGTTAGTCAGTTGTTAATATGACTCACTTTCCTTCCTGCAGCTGATTTCATGCCCATACTGGGCACTAATTTAAACCCAGAGTTAATATCAGTGTGCAACAATGCAACATGGGCAATCGGAGAGATATCTATACAAATGGGTGAGCACTCACCTTCAGCTCGTTTTAGTTTATTTTTTTTCCTGCTTATTGTGCTGGAAGCATTCAATAACCAGCAGATGCTTTTGTTTTTCTCCTCAACATTCTTAGGCCCTGAAATGCAGCCGTATGTTGCCATGGTGCTGCACCAGCTGGTCGAGATCATAAACAGGCCCAATACTCCAAAGACTCTGCTGGAAAACACAGGTACCACTCTGTGGCAGCGCTGAGCCAGCCAGGTCGCCACACACACAGGGAGGTGCTCACACACTCTGTTCAGTCAGGATTAATGGAGCGTTTCGTTTGCAGAGGATGTCCGAGCTCGTTCCTAATTTCCCAGCGAAAACCAAGTTGTTGTTACAATTTCTTTGCAACATACTAGGTTGGAGAAAGCTGTTGGCACTACTTCTGAGTTGATAAGAAAGATATTTTGCCGTATTCCACGCAGAGCTACATCGTAACAAGAAACCCATTGGTAATGAATAAAGCATTTGTGTACTGTTTATACTGGCCGACCATACTGAATAGTGTTACAGGTTGGAAAGGAGAGGTAAGGGGGGCATTGCAACTTCCTTCCCGCAGCTTGGACAAATACTTCAGACCGCTTTTGGAATGCACTGTAACCGCACGTACACATGTCCGCGTCAGAAAAACCTCTTTCAAGCCATCAGCCTTTACTGGTTTCACTGGTTTCTCCAGACTGTAAAAAGCAGTCCGCTTCTGATTTGCCAGCATGGCATGTAAACGGTAATCCTAGGAGAAACCCAGGGTAAGCCCGGGTGGGAAGGTTGCGACACTTGAATTGAGCAGCCATGACTCGACACAGCACCATCGATGTAACAATGGAAGAGAACAAAACAGTATCAGTAGTATCTAGTCTATGCTGGCGACAAACATACACAGACTTACTGAACAGAAAAGGTTACACTCTGCTCTTGTCTCAGCGGTTAAATTGGAACTTGGGATTTGAGCATCTCAGTAAAAAGATCCAGCAGGGGCGAAGTGTAACCTGCCGAAAGGACAGAAAAACTGCGGATTGTGTAGATGTGTTCCTGTTTGTTTGCTGTCAGTTTATTTGTTGCTTTTATTTACTGTTCTTTAAATGTGAATGCATATCTGCCAATAGATGTTAAATGTTGTTAAGAATGTGCCATGTTTGATGCAGGATACACAATGATTCCAATTGTTTATAATTTATTAACGTTTGCACTGCACCTGTGAATATTTTCACTATTTGTTGTACATTTTCAATGCTTTGGTTGAAAGTACAACAGGAGAATTTAATGAAGCAAATCAGTGAAATTGTTTTCGTTGGGTTGGCTTGCGAGCTCTCCGCAAGCACCAGTTTGGAATCTGGGAAAAATGTAGCATTTGACGACCACGTAACACCGCAGTTGAGGGTGGGTGTGGCAGTAAATTTATATGAGGGCACTTCTCAATTCCATTCTGATCAGCTGATCCTGCACTGAACTGATTTCTAATGAGCATACCATCTGCTTTCTGCATGTGTCATTGGACTGTTCATAAATGCCTGTTTGTTAATGAGAATGTTGCATAGTTTTGTGTCTCTTAAACTTAGGTCCTCCCTCCTCTGTGCCTCATAAGAACCTGCTGTGCTGGATACTAGTCTCCCTCCATGTAGTTGGCTTGGAGTAATCCGTCATTTCTTTTCTAAAAGAACACACAAAAAAAAATTATAACATTATTTCTGTTTCTTATGTGAAATTAACATTTGTGAGTTTAAGGGAGAAATCTCGGAAAAGCCTAAGCGAGTGTTTGTTTAGGCCCGTCACACACACATGCTACAGCTAGCCTGTGTCTCTCCATCCAGACTGACATTTCAATTCAAGCTAATGAATTTCAATCCTACAAGATTTCAGTAGCCATTAGATCCTTATGATTTCTGAAAGCAGATACCTTTGTTTGCCTTTTCTATGAATGTCTTGTCAAAGTTGTCAATGTGTTCTCCCTTAAACGTGTTGTATGTTTTTTAAGTGTCATATTTTACATTCTCTCCCCCCGTGACTGAAGGGGGTAGTAATAATCAACACGAGTGAAATCTTCTGTTTATTATCATACACAGATTCTGTTGATTTATGTCTCTGAGTTGTTTGTTTTTTCTTTATTTTTCTCCTCCCCCTCCTCATTGCTCATGTCTTGGTTGGCGTTTGGTGGTGTGTAACCGTGATTGCGTTACCTTAGCAATAACAATTGGTCGTCTTGGTTACGTTTGTCCTCAAGAGGTGGCACCCATGCTACAGCAGTTTATAAGACCCTGGTGTGTATTATTCAATCTTTTATTTAATTCATCTTCTCTCTGCTTTCCTTCTCTCTTCTCGCCTGTCTCCTGTTGCTCCCCTGTTGCTCTCCTCTCCTCACTTTCCTTCTGAAAAGAAGTCTTTTCTGTTGTTCCTTTTGTTTTTTCTTATCAGTTTGTAATCATTGCCAACCATGTGACTAACCCTGTCCTCTTTTAGGTCCTACTTGTTATCTGTTCCGCCTCAGTAGCACCTTCATGTATTATACATTGATTTGTTTAATTTCTAGTTTTTTTTGTCATTGTTAACTGTCGCTAACAACCCAAAAGATGCATGGGATCAAATTTGTCACATGCCTGCTGGTTCAGCAACAGAGAAAGGATGCAGCCTTTGCGGCACAAAAGCTTTCCTAAAACCCTTTCTCATTTAGTAGTAACCTAGCTGCATGTGCCCCCCCGACCCCAAAAGAACCCTAAACCTTCACAAGTCAATCTCTCAAAGAGCAATCATTGTCAAGGTGCTATAGATGAGGTTTTACTGAACATACTGCTCATAGACCAAATGAAGTCATTAAAACACAGAGTAGTTGTGTTAAAGATCAAATGTTTATTTTCTTTTGATTGGTTTCGCATGGAAGCCCACTTCCGCCAGTGTGACGGGAAAAAAAAGAAGATCCAGAAAGTCTTCATACAGTGAATAGTTGTCAATGGTGTAAATGGTTTAATGGTGAAGTGTCTTTAAATTAAATTACTCTGTTCCGTGAAGTAATGGCAAGTTGAAAATAAAAAAATAGATTTTCAACTCAAAGTTGAAAAATTATGCAATCCCAAATCCCCCGGTATATTTGTTCGGCTCACACCTGCGTACATGTTTATATTCATAGAAGAATTAGTCACTCGTGCATTTAATAGACATAGCAACAAAAATGTTGTTTGTCAGTAGTAAGTAATGACATGCAAAGAAAGGCAGTATGGCGTGATTATGCTTAAATTGTTATTCTGAGAAACACAGTCAGTAATATATTTTTTAAATGATTTTTGGACCTTTTTTTTGTCTTACTGGCATAAATGGGCTTCCATAGTTCTGTGTGCATGCTTGACTTGCTCTAAACTCGGCTCCTGATAGGAACATTTTTCTCCTCACTCATATTTGTACATATTGAACTAGTAGATGTGATGAAGACACATAAACATTAAATGTGTAATGTAAGGATGTTAATTGCTACGAAATGTTGGTTTGATTTTGTGTACTCAAAAGTGTATATAAAAAGTGAGCGTTCTTTGTATACGTCTGATGCTGAATGTGACCGTCCCCGTTGTCAGGTGCACCTCTCTACGGAATATAAGAGACAATGAAGAGAAAGACTCTGCATTCAGAGGAATTTGCACAATGATCAGTGTGAATCCAGGAGGTGTCGTTCAGGTGAGGTTAACCAATCAGATTTCAGTGCGTTTCCCCAGATTTGTTACCTCACCTTTGTCTTTTCTGTGACAGGATTTCATATTCTTTTGCGATGCAGTGGCCTCCTGGGTAAATCCAAAGGATGATCTGCGAGACATGTTCTACAAGGTACAGGTTTAGACATTCCTCTTCTTCTTGTGCACTAAATACTTTGTGTCTCAGACCACAAATCATTCATTCTCAGTCGGACGCCCCTCCCCCCAGTGGCCATATGGAAGAACTTCAGCTTCTACAGTTGATGCTGTTAATAAATAAGGTTTATTATCAAGGTATAGTTCAGAATAAACATCTTGTGGTGTTCAATTCCAGATCCTTCATGGGTTTAAGAACCAAGTGGGCGAGGAGAACTGGAGGCGCTTCTCGGATCAGTTCCCGATGCCGCTGAAGGAACGTCTGGCAACCTTTTACGGGGTTTAAGTGTCGTCACAGCAGCGGGGCTCATCTATGGGTCAGTTCCCTAAAAGAAATGAGCTTTCAGAAAGTCCTGTGGATGACAAACTAGTAAACCCACACTTTTTGTCTCTGCTCAGGTCATTCATGCCGGGAGATGAAATAGGGAACCTCTTTTACCCAGGGAACATGTTACCCTTTACTGGGGGGAAGAATCTGCCTGACAGGGGAGGGAAGGGGAGTGGCCCTCTCCCTGACCTGGTGGGCGGGGTGGGAGGGAGGTAGTACCCGCAGTGCCCAGTGCTCCCATGCGCAGGCAAGGGGGTGTGGGTGAACTGTGAGAACAACCTTATCGTGGGAGGAAATAATCACATCTCAGTCAGAAATAACATCATCACCTTTTTTTTTTTTTTTCTCAGTTTATTACTGTCTTTGACTGTCGCCGGAGCTGCTTGAAAATCCAGTGAAAACCACTTAGAGGAACATGTCGCAAAACAGAGTTGTTTGCTCTTTGTTCGTATGAGGGGCGCATTGAAAGGTTAGGACAGAGAGAATTAGTCAAATAATCTGTCAGTGTAGCTGAGGACAAAAAGATCTTTTCTCCAAACACTAGATAGCTTAAAGCTAAGACACAGCAGCTGATGATAAGAATGCTGCGCAGCGGGTCTGACCCTCAGTAAGTTAACTGTGTAGTTACCGATGAGTTCAGCGTTCCCAGCCGTTAAAAGGACGAAAGCTGTTAATGATGTCACTGGAGAGCACAGTCTTTTCCTTTGAGAGCAGCTTTTCCGGGAGTTAGTAGCATGTTTGTATCATCGTGGAAAGCTTAAGAGCTTTATAGATGTTTGTTCTGATGGCTGTCATTGCCCTGTTCTAAGGTTCTTCTTTGACCGTTCTTAGCTATTTATCTATTTTGAGCTTCTTCTTTTTAGTTCCTCTACCACAGAACTACAGCAATCAGCTGTAGCGTAGCATGATTGGGTTTACTCACCAAACATGGGTAAAAACTGGGTAAAAAGTCTTGGCTGGGATGTGTCTTGTCAGGGGGAATCTCTTTTCGTACAGTCTTGTGTGTGAGTGTGACATCCATCAGAACGCATATCAACACTCGTGATCCTGAAGCTTCATTAAAGGAAAAAAATTAAAGGAATGAGACACATGCAGGTGAACTTCCTGTGAGCCAGTCGTTGTCATCGTTTCTCGCACAACAAATCCTGCCGTAGTGATTTTTGTGACGTTGGCTGTCAGAACCATCCGAAAACCAATGTTATAGATACATTTCTTTCTCAGTGTACTGAAGTAATGTTATTGGTTGTTTGGCTTCTTGTGCTAAAAGCATGATGTGGAAGATGAATGTCATGTCTTGGGTGGTTGTATTTTGTGGGATGCTTTCTTCTCTTGCATGTTGGTGGCCCCTCACACCCCAACATATAGTGGGAAGGGGACTAAGGGAGGGCGGGAGGGAGGGGGAGCTTCATTCAAGTAACAGCTCATGTATTGCAACACTGGGACTTTGATTAAAAAACAAAATCTTACTGGAGTGTTCTCCCTAAACCTTTGCCCTGTAGCTGGATGCATAGTCTTTTGAATACTGTGAAACGACAACTATGTCATTGTCTCTGGTTGTTTTGCGCTGTGTAATGTTTTAATAAGTGTAAATGTTTTTAAGTTACAGAAAGCCGGAATGTATTCCATGATGGGATGGAGCGATAGGAAGGATCTTTTTTTTGTTGTTGTTTGTTTCCTCTGCTGGCCAGAGTTCATGGTTGCAGGATTTCTAAGTCCTACACATGAAGAAATTTAATATTGCAAGTTCTTGAAATAAATGACCAGCTGTTTTCAAAGTTGTGTGTGTGGAGGAGGCCCACACTGATCTTTTTAATAAAACTACACAAGTAGGAAATTGTGATACGTGATCTACTTCTGATAACGGATATAGTCACACCACCACTTTGAAAACCTCTGAGCTTTTTAGAATACCAATGACAAAGATTATGAATGAAGTATGGCTGCTAAAATGTACTTAATTACTGCAAAGATGACATGATTGGGATACAAAATTGTCCAAGTAGTTCTACATATTTCACAGTGTGGAATATATATGAATATGCATTGAAGTAAACTGTGGATACAGGACGCATCATGGAATACAGAGGCAAATGCTGTATGTGCCACATTTTGTGTTTTAATGTGTTTTTGTCTGTCACATTCCAGCTGTTTGGCACGCAAAAGTAAGTGAGTTATCACGGCTTGAGTGTGTGTGTGTCTACACAGTCCCGTTATTCTTTCATGGAAAGAGCGTAGGTTGAAAGAACATACGCAACGCGATCCACAATGTTGCTGTGCTGTATTTCTGACTTGACTGCTGCTATACATAGTAGTTGTGTTTCACTACTTGAATATTTCTATGTGTTAACCTCAGGTCGTCTGTGTTCAGTGTTGTTTTTATTTGTTCTTATCGCCTCCCCCAATGTGTACACCCATACTGCATCTTTAAACAAGTGAGAGATGTACTTTTCCCAGTTATATGAGACATAGATGCCCAGTGTTATATGTGTGCTGGCAGTGATATGTGTGCATCACTGCCAGCTGTCAAATGTGATGGCGTGATGAAAGAAATTACAGTTGCAAGGCAGGGTGGGGTAAATTGGAAATGGTAACTTGCACATTCTTAATATGCTTTTTCATCAAAGGTGATTGTTATCAGACTACGGTAATATTTAATGTAATGTATACCCAATGCCTTGAGAGCAAATACTTTGAGATTTCGTTGGTGTTTTGCAATAGTAATACAGTAAACTGTATCTAAAGGAAACACCTAGTTTAAAAGTAAAGTTAGGTAACTTGGTATAAACACAATGTTTGCAGATATAAGTTTGATTTTCTATGAAGCTTTATTGAAATTTGTATTTTGTAAAGCACCCACCAATATTAAGGAATGTCTAGTCAAAGAACTCCGGTAATCTCGCCCTCATTTAGCCTTCAAACTTGATTAGACTATCTGCCTTCATCTTTTTTGCTCATAAGAGCAAAAACACCACTTTGATAGACATGTTTTTTTAATAAGCTGCTCAATTTGAAAAAAAAAAAAGAATAAAAAAAGAATAGTTTTGGGGCCACCAAATGTTTTGGATCATGCAAAGAATCTATATTGTACTGTAGTAATTTTGTAATATTTGTAAGATGACATAGTGAGCGTGACTGGTTACCATTGCTTGAATCTGTACATTGTTCCAATAAATTGTTTACATTATTCACGGCCTTTGTCTCTTTTTTTACGGTGACTACATCCATGTCTCTCCTTTCATGGATGTTGAGTAGCTTCCCCTCAATCTTTCTGGAGATGTTATTCTCAAGGTCTATGTTTATCAGTTCTGAGAATTAGATATCTTTTGCATTTCTTTTGCTTTTGTTAAATGTGTCAATTCACCCTTAGATTCCATGGTGTGAATATAAACTAGTGTTCTGGGGAAGGCCTTACTCATACTTGACTTGTCTCATCCAACCTCCAGAGATAAACTGCAGTAAAAATAGTACTTCAAATTCCACCACTGTGTAGGTTTTTTTTACAGTTTGACTGCTCTTTAACTACTTGATGTAACACTGTACAATAGAATACGCTGTTATTTGCAGCATACAACCAAACGTTGTAAGAAGGGCAAATAAAGAGGCAAAAACACTTACACTTAAAGGAAACAGGATCATATATTTTCCGCTTAAAAAAATAAGATCCATTTTTAAAAACGTAACAATTTCAAGTGAACTATTATGGGACAGTTTGTCTTTCTACTCGGTATAAGGAACGTGTTTAGTCTCTGGAAGTGCCGGATTTTCCACGCAGCACTTGAACGCAGCATCGTATCCAGAGACTGCGGGTCGGCGGCGCCGGTGCTCCTGTTCACCGTTGGCAGCGCTGTTTCACGCACTGGAAGGTTCATGACGGACGGGAAGAAATCAGGGGAGAGACGCTGTCGAACCGGGTGGAGGTGGAGTCTGACGGTGGGGAGGGAGAAGAAGAAAGGGGAGAGGAGGAAAACGGGTAAAGGCATACAACAGAAGCAAGGGGTGGACGGTGGATTAATTTTGCCTTTAAAAGTTTCCTTAAAACAAATTTCAGAGTTGTACTGAAGGGGAAGAAAACAAGATGATAGCGCCCTACTTCCTGGAGAATTTCTGGGTAAGTGCTGTTCTTTATCGATTGTGTTTACACCGGTTATTATTCTGTTGCTGTCCTCCCTCCCTATTACTGTTCATGTCAGGAATCCAGGAATCACGTCTTGTTCACTTCGTGGAGGTAGACAGTCTGGTTGAAGTAGAGCGACATTCAGTGTCAACAACCTCCGGCCATCGTTCATTTTCTTCGGAGATTATTATTTTTGCCACCCCGGGGTTTGGGCCTCTGGAAACCTACCTAACATGAACCGGTTATGGACACGCCTCCGCCTTTGTCAATTGGTCCCCACAGACTTGCTTGGAATGTTTATGACCACTTTCTCGAAGCCGATTGGACGCTTCAGTTATCAATCATGTCACTGTGGCTGCACGCGTCATTTTCTTCCGTAACGAAGTTTCAGTGAGATGCCAGATGTTTAGTAAGTTAGCGAACAGGTTTAAAAATTCACTCAGACATAGCATTTGCATTTCTGCCAATGTGCAGCCAGTGCCATAGTATACGTATTACTATTTCACTCACTCTTTTGCTGTCGTTTCCCAACACAGAGATGTTTTCTCTCCTTGACGTGGCTACGCCATAGCAGGTTAAAAGGTGAAAGCCTGGCCTCGTTAGCTGGCGTTAATGAGACGAAATTTCTTCATACAAAAATGCTAACGGCGATTTAAAGGGGAAAACTTAATTGCAGTTTATAGGATGATTCTGTTTTTTCTGACACTGCTGAATGCAGGTTGCTTTGCAATATGTTTTATGGACGCCAATAATTGGTAAACGGAATGCATGTTAAAGGCTCATTAATGTGTAATTGCAAAGCTGCTTTTCAAGGTTACTTACAACTTGAGATTATGTGGCATTTTCATTTAAGGTACTTTCAATTTCCCAAAGGTGTAATAAAGCATCAGTGCATTCAAATGATGAAGACGGATTCAGTGAATTAGTAAGCAGAAAAAGGACAGTCTCAACAACCAAGTCTCTCTCAGAATGAGACTTTATTATTAACTAAATGCGAAAGAGGAGAGCTGAAACACTACTGATTCAATCTGCCCTTTGTGCCCTGCTGTGGGGCCACAAGAGAATCCAGTGATGGCAAAGATCAGCTGTGTGTTTAACATGCAGCCCACACACACACTTGGCTTTAGGAGATGCACTCATTTCCCTTATGACTTGACTGCAAATCATCAACACAAGCGGCGTCGAGCTGTCACATTTGAAATATTTCATGACGTAGTCTATCGTTTTGCACAGCATGCAGCTGTGCTCGCACAGCTGTGGAGTTTCTTCATACCGCACTCTTTCTTTTCAAGTCTTTTTAGAGACATTTTCTTTGGCCCTTGTAGTATTAGCTTGAATCTCTTGATTTAGTCACTATCCTCCCTCGGCCGAGTAAACAAGTTGCGTAGGAATTGGACGCCAGACACCGTTGCACCATGTTGACTTCCCTGTCAAAGTTGCAGCAGTGGCTGCACCATTTCCCCTCCCCAGATTTGTTTGCATGTCTGACATGACTTTTTCGTTTCCCTTTTTTTCTGTGTGACATCTGCACAAATAGGTTTGTGTGCAGGGATCTGTTTGTGTGTCTGTCACAGTCAGTCGGTAAGTAAGTATGAGAGCATGACGATGCACTTGTTAGAGTATTTGTTAATGTGTTTAATATGGAATCTTCCAGTAGCCTCCAGCGTGTCATGGGAAAATAAGATGGCAGCGCGATAAGCAAACACTGTTGATACAGTCAACAGCCCAGGGACAGTCTTCTCCCTGTTATTGTCCATGTGGTCCAAAAGGTTCTCACCAAGTTCACTTTGCAGGCAAATGGCTCAGCTGTGACATTTAAATGGCCTCAGTAACAGGTTGAGTTTGGAAGAAGAGATGGTCAATTAGAGATGCACTTCCCTTTCAGCAGACTATTTCCCCAACACGTTACATCACAGACGCAGACTTTGCTTTGGGCCACTGTTGTTTTTCTTCCTCATATAAAAAATGATATGACTTTGCCCATCATCATCTGTACTGTAGCATATCAATTATTGTGTGCCAGTAAAGGAACGTGCTGCAATATTGGGAAGCAACCATGTTTCATTGTATTACTGACTTGAAATGATCATTTTATACAAAACAAACTTCCTTTCTCCATGACTCCTTCTTGTTCCAACTTTCCTGCAGATATAGATACACATCATTGTTTCATCCACGCTGGCACGATTGTGATCGATCACACAACCGTTACTTGACTCATTTGACAACTGCTTTATTGTAACACACCACGTCTGAGTAAGTCAAACATCTCGGGCATTTTCTTTGCCTGTGGCTTCTCCCAGTCTGCATTGTTGTCTCTCTTCTTCTTTTAATTTCAAGCACTTGACTCGGCACTGACGCTGCATTGCTACAGTTAAATACAATCACACATTTATTTATTTGCATATAGAGCACAGAAACATGAGCTCCAATCATAAGTGGTCATAAGACTGAAGGGAAGACACATTCTGATGTCAGGTGTGAGCTTACTCATGTAGAGACTTGTGATTAGATGCATACTAATGTCACGACTTTCTTTCCAGGGGGAAACCATTTAATTGGTAGTATGAACAGTAGTAAAACCATAAAAAAGTATAACTACCTTGCACGCATTTTAGTGCCCATACGTGAAAAACAATGATTATATTGGCTTCTAGCTAAAACACGTTTACATTCTGCGCTTCATTTAACACTCTTCACAAAGGGATGTGACGTCCCTGAAGGTCATGATTGGTCCTTAGACCGCAACAAAGCACTGCACCTCTTCCAGCCCTTTCAGGTCACATGACAGACAGACAGTCTGATGTCATTCATGCGCTCGAGGCGCTGGGGTCTGCAGCAGACCGCTGTCTGGACAGGCTGTCTGGAGAGAGGGAGTCTTGTTCAGCTGTGTGTGAACGCCTCAGTGGAAGTGTGCAATCATGCTTTTCTCCTCTTACCTGAGCGTGCATTCATTCAGACTCATGTCGGCAGGAAAATTTTTTATCATGCCTGTTTTTTTTTTCCTCCTCGTTGACTCGGTCGCTCGTGGAAATTAGACAACCAGCGCTTCCTAAAGCGCACTTAACCTTTCTATGATACATTTTGCACCATAATGTGATAAATGCAATGGTCGTATACCAAGACAAAGTAGTTTTTGTTCACTGCATGGAAGGAGAAATGGTCTCTGCTTACCTGCTGCATATTTTCCCAGAACATTAGATACGTTCACTTTGTATTTTGTAATGTCTTAAGCTGTCGTTTGTTGTTAAATGAGGTGGACAGAAACAGAATGGAAGCTAACCAGGCTTCTTTTCATGTCATGGGGTTGCATTACTGCCTGTCAGGCCGTAAACACTTGATTTCCCACACACAGGATATTGAAACGACTACATTCCTTTCCTCTTCTGTCCGTCAGATGTTATGTGATAAAGTGCAGCATTGGCGTTTTGTTCCTCTGTCCATTAAAGTATCAGATTAATGGTGACTTAATGGTGTCTTTTTGTATCAGTGTCACACTGTGAATGACGTTGTTGTGATCATTCTACAATATCTTATAAATTACCTAACTGACCTTTCAACAGGTCTTATTTTCCTCATGAATCGTCTTAACATTATGTTTATTAAACTGCCAGAAAACCTAAAACAAATGTAGACTGTACTTTCTACCGTACAATTGATTCACCCTGATAAATCAGCATTAAAATGCTGGGGGGGGTCATCATGTTTTTTTGAAAATTTGGCAAAGCATATGAGAAGTGAGAGGGATTGTGTGTGAGTTCTTGTGTGATGCAAATCTTTGTGGTCGGTCCTGTGCTCAGTTTGTCCCTGAAGAGCAGTCCAGTATTTTCTTAGATACGCTTGAATAACAAAATCTACCCTCAGACACCGAGAGACAATAACAACAAGAACCAGAGATGAGCTGTTAAAACATGATTTAGAATTTCTACATGCTTCGGCCTCACTGGCACAAAAACTGTGTTTCTCACTTCATGCAGTGTTGCAGTGTTTCTAAGAGACCTAACATTGTATTTATCGTCTATAAATCACTTAGGAGTCTGTATGACGCTGCCGATGTAGAATCTTGCCCTTCATTTGTCACTTTGAGTTGTTGCTTCGACCTTCAACAGCAATAATTTGTAATGACACACAGACATGTCCTCTGCAAATGGTTTAGGAGTTTAAAAAGTTCAGATTGGTTATTAAAACCCTGACACCAAACATTGCAGTCGCCCCACAAGGACCTGAGACCACTTTTACTCCAAATACAACATGGACTTATATAGCTCCTTATATTAAACCCTGTATTTGATAGTAATGATAGTCTGAATTTAGTTTTGTATTATTTTAATACAAAACAATTAATATTAATTAATGCACTTGCATTAGCATTGTGTCATGACATCAATCATGATATAAGCCAGACTCTTAAGCTTAATACAGTTAAAGGAAATGAGTGTGTGGGTACAAGAAGTAAAAGTAGTTTTCAACGGTAGCATTGCGAGTGGGATATGATTGTGTCAGTGACATATCGGGAACCCCGTTAGTTTGTGGGACGCCGTCGGCGCTGTGAGCAGAGCTTCTGCACAAACAATCCTTGGCTGGCCTGCACCTACGTCTCAGCCTGTTCTTCTTCTTTGGGGTGGGGCAGACAGTTCAATCAGCTTCATCCACATCACACTGTGATAATTTCCTACGTCTGAATGTCACAATGTGCTGTAGAAAACGTTAAATCTCCCATAAGATGGCTGAAGAGTCTCCAGTGGAGGACGCTGTGAAGCTGTGAATCTGCAGTTTACAGTTTAACCTGAAACTCTGCAGACAGTTTTATTCAAGGTGATGTCTTTGTGTTCTAGTACTGTGAAGAGATTGAAAGCCAAAAACGCCTTTCCTGTGTTTATTGGTGTTTTCTCATGTTTTCATCGCTATAACATTCCACATGTGGCGGCACAGAATGGACTTTCTTCCTGTTGCTGTTCTGCTCTGTTTGGACGTGTGTGTATGTTGATTGGCTTGCGTCACTTCCCTGCTTTGTAGACCGTTGAGCCAATTGTGTAGATTGTTGTGAGTATTATGTAAGGTTTTACTGAGTCTCCTGCAGGTAGGTACTCTTTTATGCTCTTCTTGTTACGACAGGAAGCCCGTCTCTTATGGGGGTGAAACACAGGCCAGTGAGCTGCAGCCCAGAGGGGGGTACTGTCCTGTCAATGTCTATTTGGTCTGTAAATATTGTCTCATTGGAGCAAGCACGGAGCTTCATTTTGACACAAACTTCCTGACCTTTCATCTCTGTCTGTACGGACAAAGAATACCGGTAGAGCTGCACTGATGTTATAGATGAATCTCAAAGTGCTGACTGTGAACGGCTCCAGGAACCAGGAAATGTCTGTTTGACAGTTGGGGTGGTGGGGGGGCAAAGTTGGCAGGAATCAGACAAGAATGAGGAAGAACAGATGTGTCGCTTATCATACTGACCTGTTGCAGCATTTTGATGAAGGTACTTAGGGGCTGATGTTGATACTGACATCAAGGAGATCAGTGAAGGGAATTACAACCATTGCTCCAAGAAGGCGTTCCAGACAGTCACAGTCACGAC
Source organism: Aeoliscus strigatus (assembly GCA_901007665.1). Classification (NCBI taxonomy): domain Eukaryota; kingdom Metazoa; phylum Chordata; class Actinopteri; order Syngnathiformes; family Centriscidae; genus Aeoliscus; species Aeoliscus strigatus. Next base: position 72,744 of record CAAKHB010002795.1, on the reverse strand, counting down.
CTTTGTTCCAGTCAGTCGCTCATCTGATTATCTGTTTATTTACGATCCCCATTAGCGCTCGCACTTGGCGGAAGTTGCTTGTCCTGGGGTCCGACGCTCAAAATAATACGATATGCAAGAAAAAAGACATCATCGATAATTTACATAATCAGTAACATTACTTATTAAGTCCATAAAATGAACAGAGTCCATCTGAGTAGTACTCACTACGACATGACTGTAGTTAATAGTAAGGTTTCTCCGCTATGCAATGGAGGGGATACTACATGTTCCATAATAAATACTATTTCAATTTCCTCTTAAAGTATTTTTGGATTGTATTTCAGCAGAGTAGCCTGGCAATAAGTTCCATTTCATAATGGCTCTGTCTTCATCTCAGTCCTGACGATAAAAGACGGACGGAGCTTATGGATCGAAACAGACGAGTTGGCGCAGAGAATATGGGTACAGAACATTATGTGTAAAAAGGATTTTCTTTGCCAAGGAACACTTGTCAACACTTGAACACTTGAACACATGTCATCATTCATTGCTCTGTTTTTTACGTGATTGAAAGTGAGAAGAAGAAACAGTGAAAGGTATTTTTTTATCGTAACCAAATGTTTGCGCCACAGTTGGTGCACATAAATGTGTATTAATAAATCAGGTGAAAATATACATCATTGTTTGTTGTGCACAATCACTAGTAGAGGAAGTATATCACCTCAATTGTGTGTGTGTGTGTGTGTGTGTGAGTGATAGCAACATGACGTGATATGTAATGAATAGCTTTGAATGAATTGTTTGCCAAAGGTCTCTCTTGACTTAGCCTAGAAGTGGATCGAGCCCTAGAGAAATTCTCACCTCCGAGGGATGATGGCTAGTTTCAATGTCATGCACAAGCAGAAAGGTCAAACTATGTACGACAGAGGAACGACCATTAATTTATCAGCATTTTTAATAAACCAACCCAACATGCTGCTTGCATGTGAATTATTAAGGAGCATGTTTGCATTTTTAAGCATCTGTGGAACGAGACACCGGTGGCTTGGTTACGACAACACAGACTGACGCTAGTTGCAGACTTCTCCAACTTCTCCCAGAGTATGTTCAACATGGCGAAGATGAGTATGGTCGATCAGAGGCTGCTGCACAGGCAGCTGGAGGCCATGCAGACAGCCAGAACGCTGCTGGTGGATCGAGCGTTGGCGGTAACATTGGACCAGCGACAGAAATTGTTTTGTATTATTGAGATGCTGATTGATCTTCATCATTCTTTGTGTCCTGAACGCAGGGTGAAAAGAACAATGGCTTCGATGTGCTGTACCACAACATGAAGCATGGCCAGATTTCCTCCAAGGAGCTGACAGACTTCATCAGAGAAAGGTGAGACATGCGGCATATGTTCATAGAGTTTTAGTTTTAAGAAAAGCATCACTCTTCAGCAAAAGGTCACCGATCTATTGAATGTCTAAAGCAGGATTTCTAAGAAAATATTTTGACTTTGAGTTAATGAACAGACAACTGGAGCCTCTGTGGGGGATTTTCCAGCCTGCATCAAGTGACAGATCAGGCGTTTCTTTCTGCACAGTGAAATCCAGCAGGAATTAGATGCTGATGCTTTTATCTGCAACAAAGGAAAATGATCCTGCCACCATATTTGTATGTCCATTCAGTAATCATGGTGGAAACAAACAAAACTGTTTCACATGAACAGCTGGTAAAATAAACATTCACAATATCTGTTCATAGGGTGACATGGTGGAACAGTGGTTAGCACTGTTTCCAGAGAGTTCCCCAGGTTGGATTCCTGGCCTGAGATCTGTCTATATGGAGTCCCCTCCGGATACTCCAGCTTCCTCCCACCTTCAAAAACATGCTGAGGTTAACTGGTCACTCTAAATAGTCCGTAAGTGTGAATGGTTGTCTGTCCTTCACGTGGCACCAATGAGCTGGCGACTCGTCCAGGGTGGACCCTGACGTCCACTTGTTGACAGCTGTGATCAGCTCCAGCTCAACCGCAACCCTGGCAGCGTGGCTCACTCAGTCCTTATTTCTCATCTCTGAAGTCATGATCTGTGGTCTGATGTGGAATTCAGCCGGGCTTTCATTTCTCCACCTGACATTCAAGAATGCTCTGGGTCAGTTTGAGCCAACGCTTGGCGCGTTTTTAAAGAGACCTCCACCACTCACAGTTGCTGATTGATGTTGATCATTGCTGGATGACACTTGTAAAGATTACCTTCAAGTGTTAGAGTTTATACGGTAATATATCACCTTTGCCTAAATATTAACTCCTCTCAGTCTGTGGGCATGCAGTAGTTTATACTGCCAGCTATGTGTTATTCATAAGCAAGGCTTTTTTTTCCAGGTCAGGTGGAAACCTGCAGTTTAGTTCGGGCTCATCTGGTCACAATAAAACTGTGCTTTGGCTCCCTCTTGTGGAAACGCAGGCTCTGTGCACTTATTATCTTATTTGCATTTTTTTCTATTCTGTTCAACAATGATTATCAGCTAACATCACATAACTTACACCCATTTAAACATACAATATAATATGAAAAGAACATACTTTTTTATTTTGTATTCCATATACCTTTGAAGCACATGCACTGGCGTACTTGAAGTCTTGTCATTTTATTCGAACAGAGAAAGAGTGAATGAATAGTACAGGTTAAATGCAGATAAGGTCACTGAAAACTATTAAAAACTGAAAAAAATATTTTGACATTAAGTCTGAAATAATGTTTTTCAGGAATCAAATGGGCTAATAATTACATATTTGTTTTGCTTCACTTGAAAGTTATGCTCTGAATGTTGATGAAAACATTTCTGACATGTGCTGATGATCAACAAAGTGATCCTCTATGCAAAAGCAGTGTTGGGACATTTTACAAAATAATGTTTTATTGCAGACTGAAGTGAAACCACTTTCACATGATGAGTGTGTGTTCTGTGGTTTAATACATGTGTGAATGGCATCGATAGGTGAGGAAACGTTTGAGCTGGCCTGTCCATGACGTTACACAAACCACACTTACACAGGGTTAAAGGTCAGGGGAAGTCTCAACAAAGTACGTGTAAGACAATTCAGTGTCCTCTGTAGTGATTGAGTGTGCGTGTGTGTTTGTCCCGTTTCCCCCTGGCTGACCTTGTTTCTGTGACGTGACTGCAGAGAGAGGCTGGCTAAATGAAACATGCATAATTCAAGGGTTCACTATAACACTGCTGCAGGTTTTTTTCTGTTTGGTTGGGGTTTTTTTTCTTTCATTCCTGACGAGTGAAGGAATAAAAATGGACATTAAGAGAAACAGAGAAAGCAAACAGTGGCTTTCCCACCCGACGCGGTCTTCATGAACTCATCAGAAGCCGCGTTTAGTTTCCCACATGCTGTGCATATAGTCAAACATTTATGTTACAAGTTCTATGTGGTTACGTCTTACTGGGACACAAATAAATGTTTTAATACTACATACAGGGAAGGAAGAACTGTTATCCTGCCACCTTTCAAATAAGATGTAAAGATGCAATACTTGTGTGTTTATGTCCCAGGAGTATTATTGAAGAGGCATATGCAAGGTCGATGACCAAACTTGCCAAGTCAGCTGGAAACTTTTCTCAGCTAGGGTGAGTAAACCCCAACGTGAAAATGAAAGAGCATAAAGGTCGTGCGTGTGATCCTACAGTCCCGTCATGACTGTCAATGTTTTTCTCAGGACATTTGCTCCAGTGTGGGAAATGTTCAAGAGCTCCACAGAGAAGCTGGCCAGCTGTCACATGGAGCTCGTGAGGAAACTTCAAGAACTTATAAAAGAAGTTCAGAAGTACGTAGAAGAGCAGGCCAAAGCACACAAAAAGGTACGTGCACGTAGGAAACACCCGTGGATTTCCACCCCGGGTACTGTCCGATAGAGTCTATTTGATTTCAGCTTCTGTCAGTTTTGTTTTCTACTTTGACATTCAGCTCATATCCAGCAGCAGCTACATTCAACTCCACACTCATGTTCTCATCTTTTCTCTGGTATCACCATGTTTCTCACTTGAGTTTTTGTCCCCAGCGTGGAAGTTGACAAGAAAGAAACTTCCATCTTGAAAGAACGTAGCATGTGTTTTAATTTTTAATCTTCAACTTTTTTTAATGTTTTACACCTCCCTGCTAAGAAAACACCCTCAGCTCATATCTCATGCATGAAATCCCAGAACACTTAGTAAAATAGGACTTTTGAATTAGTGGAGTTGTGTTTGTGCGCTCAGCACGACAAAAAGCCTGTCACAGTTGGTCTGCGTCGCTGCCCTGCGCAGCCTGCTCCTCACCGCCTGGTGCTCCTGAGCTGACGTGCATTGTTATTGTAATTAATCACATTCCATGACAAAAATAAGCACCTAACGTTGAGCATGGGACCAACGATATTAACTCATTTTCTTCCTCTTGCATGACACCAAACCACCTCAGAATTCATCCCAACAGAGTGTCACTCATGTTGAGGAAAGGAGATAATCGCTGTGACTCTCCATCACTCTCTGTGCCTTTTAGAAGTGGAACGATCCATGTGGAGAGCAACACTAATAAAACCAATTTAGCTTCTATAAAACTGCATTTCCTGTGCAACAACTGGTTCACATGCTAGAGAGTGGGGGGAGGGAGATGTGGCACAAGTCCGTGTCTACCCGACTCATTACACAGCATTTAAATATTCATCCATGTTTGTCCATGGAGGTGTGTTGGTCTCAAAATCATATCGTATTTTCAGCCATTACACAGTGATTTTAACGTATTTAATGTGTAAAAAGCACCTGTATAGGAAAGTATTATTTACTACTATGAACATTAGCCTGACCCACATGTAGCCTCGGATCAGTGTTTCCTCCACAGCTGCTCATATTGGCTTTCTATAAAAAAAGTTCATATTCTGAATGTCATAAGATATATACAAGTAAAACCTGACTTGATCCCTCCCAAAGAGCTTTAGTGGAGTCCTCCACCTCCTCCTTCTGCTCGTGTAAAGCTGCACTCAGCTTATTAGCTAACAGGATGAACAAACATACAACACTTAAATATTAAATACATGAAACAGCAATTAGGAGTAGAAGTCTCCCCTCGGTGCGAGTCTAACTTCTTATTTAAAACTCTAACAGGACGTTGGGTGCTTTCCATGTGATTTCATTGTCGTGTTGATGTATCGTTGCTTCACAATGAATTCTATTGGTAGAGCTGCTCTCTGTTACTGAAAACACGACCATGTTCCAAATATGCCATGTGCTCATGTGAAACTCGGCAGGACACGTGCTAATGTGGAGCAGACCTCATATGTGATCAATCAGAGGGCGACATTAGCGCTCTGTAACTGTACGAGACACTTGTGTGTGTTGTCAGACAAAAGAAGAGGTGGCGTCCACCCTGGAGGCCGTCCAGAACATTCAGACCATCTCTCAGGCGCTGCAGAAGTCCAAGGAGAACTACAATGCCAAAACTGTGGAGCAGGAGCGCCTCCGCAAGGAGGGGGCCACCCAGAGAGATGTAGACAAGGTGGGAGGTCACTCTCTCACATGAACACACAACCACCCAATCATGGTATTATGATAAGGCGCGGTGAATTAACACAGAGACTCTGACCCCCAATAGCCTGTTGCCATCAGATGTTACGTAAAATGTTTAGTTTCTTTGCTGATTGGTCCGTTGATCCAAGAAAACAACGAGCCATTGTCTGCGGCATTTAAGCTGACATCAGCCATTTATTTTGTCTGTTTACACTTTGCAGGCTGGAGTGAAAGCCAAAAAAGCCACAGAGACCTACAAGTCATTTGTTGAGAAATATGCCGCAGCCAAGTCCGAGTTTGAACAGAAGATGGCAGAAACTGCACAGGTACGCCAATTTGAGATATATTTATAAATCTGTGTCCACATGCTGACGTCTGTCCGTGTTCAGGTGGCACTCGGATCAACTTTGGAACTTCATGGCAGCAACATACACATACATTATGCTACATCTTTATCTGACAATCTGGAATTCTTTTCTTTTTTTTTTAATATAAGAGACCCAAATCTGTCAGCCTCATGTGTGTGTTCCGCACTTCATCTCCAGATTGTGTTTTTCCCTGTAACAGAATCATAGTTGGAAGCACTGATTGGATCCATCTGAAGGGCTGATTAGATAAACTCCAAATTAAAATCACATCAACCGACTTTGGCCCCCATATCCTGGTCCAGTCCACCGCAGCAGCGCCGCCACCAGAAATGGTTTCATTTAGCACGATGTTTTTGTTTTCCCTCGGGAGAAAGCACCAGGGCCGCTTTGCTTCCCCACGATCACAGACTCCGGCTTGTCTCAAACGCCGCACATGTGCAGTTGGAAACACACGAGCACATGTGTTGTCTGACATCATAGCAGCTGTGTGTATGTGTGTTCTCCTCAAATGTGTGTCTGAACGTACGCTGACAAAAGCACATCCTCTGATGAACCTGCAGGAGTGTGTGGCCCCTCATGTCTGTGTGTGTCTGTGGTTGGGAAGGCTCATCTTCCTTTCCGTCCAACTGTGATTTTCCACTTAGTGATTATTTTTACTCTTTTCTCTGTGGTTCAACGTGAAAATCTAGCATCAGATATAAATTGAAATTAATGCTAAGTATTGTGTTTTCCCTCTGGTGAACAATGTGATGTATAACATGAATAAAGTAATTGGCATCTTGTGCGGAGGACCTGTGTGTGTGTGTGTGTGTGTGTGTGTGTGTGTGTGTGTGAGAGAGAGAGAGCCAGAAACTCCAAGACCACCCAGAGCATGGGAAGTAGCAGTGACAGAATGAGGATATGCAATTTCCTGGGCTTCATATATTTTAGCCTGATGCCGTGATTGCTGGCGGGCAGTTATTAGGATTTGAGTGTACTGTTGCATCAGGGTGCCATAACCTCTGTGAACGTGTGTGTTACAGAGATTCCAAGACATTGAGGAAAACCACATCCTCCACATGAAGGAGATCATTCGCTCGTACTCGCGGTCCGTCGACGAAACTCACGTTCAAATAGGCGAGGTAAGTGTGCGCACACATACGTCGTCGTCAAACATTCCTCTGCTCATTGGGTTCACTGGGTGTCATATCAATTAATGTCATCTTTGATCTTGTTAATCATTTAACTGAGAACCAGGAAATGGTCCATTCATCTTTTTTTGCCGAGCAATTAAAAACTGATCAAAACTCCCTCTCGGCCAATCGAAAACACCTCTATATGTCCAAGCTCTTCTGATCTTCTAATCTGCTTGGTTTTGAGGTTATTTACTTAATATTTAACTAGAATTTTCACTTCATTAATAGATTCAGCTCTCACACTAGCTACTTAGCACACACTACATATGCAAGGATTCCCATTAATGTGTGGCTGCTGTGGGCTGATGTGGCCGCTGTAGTTCCCTCATTGTCCATAGAGGGTCTCACTACTCCACCATGTGGCTCCAGCCTGCAGCTCATGCGGCTAGTTGGAAGGAATATGGAGCGACAGGCTACCGCGGGCGATTTAGCCCCCCGGTTCCTGGGCTTCTTAGAAGGAGATGGACGGACAGGCCGGGCTTGCTGAGCCAAATGAAAACACCGCTCCAAGACAAGTGGCAAGTGATTTGCTGATAAATGCTCACACCAGGTTGTGTGGGAATCCTGTTGTCTCATTAGGACACCAGAAGCAGCTCTGTAATATTTGTGCTTAGTCACCAAAGCCCAGTGGCGTTCATGCTGACAAGCACACGCTGAGTAAATCCCACATTTCCATATATTTACAATTTAAATATCCCATGGGAGTTTTCAATCAAACAGAAATAGACACGCACAAGCTGAAAATAATGAATAATAGTGGTTGGTCATCACTCTCTCAAAAATGTTGTAAATTTTTTTCAACCGTTGGAGCACATCAGGCCCTCCCTCCTAGAAATAACTGAAAACCCACACATGGAACTCTCAGTGGTTTAAACTATCAAGAGATTTTCCAGTTGTTAAAACTCCTGATGAAATAAATTCTCAAAGGAATCAGCTGATCTCAGATTACTGCTGCATACAAGAGCGGAGGAATGATTAAAATGATATCATGAGTTTTACTCTGAGGACACTCTGAGAAGACAAAAATCAAGGGAACGTTTTAACATTTAAATTCTATTCGAGGACAAATTATTTGATAGATTGGCCTTTTTTTTTGCTGGAGCACAATGCAGCAACCTCACAGGCGGCTGCAGTTTAAAAAGACGTCAAAACAACACAAACTCTTCCTTGTTGTGTCCCAGACAAAGCGCCCAACATTTTTGACTTCACTCATAAAATGTCTCCATGGTTCAGAAATAATACAACGAATGAATAAAAATTGGTTCAAACTGGTATCTGGAGACTGTTGATCAATTATGTTAAAGATTTAGATGGAGCGGGTGATGGTATAAACATGACATCTCACTGTCACATGAAGCAGAAGAATGTTAATATTCTGTACGACAGATTATACAGAGAAGCATTCTCTCCTTGTTCTTTTTCATGTCAAAACAGCCTTTGTACATATTGGGACATGGAAACTACTGAGTTGTAACAGAGGTTCATGTAAAGTTAGACTTTTCATCCGTTCACTAGTGATGGATCACCTAGAAAGATGTGATGACATGTTTAGGTATTATCAGAGCCTCTCAGCTTCAGTTGAGTTCTGTATCGGAGCTGAGCGTGTGCTGTTCCATGAGCTTTAACTCACATAGGAGCAGGTGTATCCGTCAGTGTGCGTGCAGTGTTTGTTTTTATAAGTGAGCATTTGTGTGTGAGTGAGGATCCCTTGAAGGGATATTCATGTTTAGAGCATGTGGTTGAAAGACTCAGAGGGGGAGGAGGAGGTGGAGGAGGAGGGGTGGAGTTGTTGTTGTGGAGTTGTGTGTGTGTGTGAGAGAGAGAGAGAGCGAGACAGAGAGGGAGAAAGAGGCGAGCGGGGCACGCAGGTTGATGACATTGCTGCCCTCCTCATGGCAGCAGCACCTGACAGATTGCGTGTGCTGCAGTGAGCACACTTCCTCACCGCAGCATCCTCCCTACACACACACACACACCCCTCACCCACCTTGCCCTGAGTCTAACATACTCTCCTGCCAGGCCACAGAAGGCTAATGCACTCCACCTCGCCACGGAGCCCCGGGGAGGCAGTTCCATATGTGTGTGTTTGTTTCATAGTGCAGCCACTCTGTGATACAGTATCACGCACTTCTAAATGCTTTGGTGAGATGGCACAGAGTCAGCCACAGCTCTCCATCCCCATGCCTATACATCACTTTCCGTTCCCCCTCAGTACACACACATGCACATCCAAAACAAACAAGCAAACAAACACTATGCCTCCTCTGATACGGCCCAAAGGGCTCGAGGAGTCGACAGTTCCGGCAACAATGATTCAACCTGACGCAGTAGAACGACAGTTAAGTACAGTATGTCTCCGCAGGCTGAATACAAAACAAATGTTATAAATATAAACTGAAGGCGAATCGGCAGGAGGTCCAGACTCGTTTGTGTTTGTCTCGCATCCTGTTTATTACAACACACATTCTCAGATTTCCACACGCTCAGGCTGCAACACTAATCCTCTGTTTTTCCTCATTCTTTGAAATACTGTTATGACATAAACCTAAAAATAAAAAAGCACTGTAATGACTGAATGAATGCTGCCTTACTCAACTCCACAGTCCCCATCCCCAGCTGAGTATTCAACACATGTAGTCCAATCCGTGCCGGTTGCTATGATGGAAAATACAGTCTGATGTAGCAAACATCAACAATGCAGTTGTGAACAAATACAGTATATACTGTCGGCCTGCAGTCATAAAAGCACCACAGTATTTACAAAGTGTTCTGTCATGTGGTTGTGCTGCCAGGATTTGAGTACATAACTAATCGGACTTGGTTAAATAAATGTATGGAAGCAAACTGGATGCTGTTGAATAAACTTTGTCAGTAATTGTGATTGGAGAAACCGAAAAACAATAGAATGAGTAGACAGTGCAGCTCCATGAGTTGACACTGTAATAACTCACATGGCATAAGCTGCAGTTATTTAATGAAAGTAAGATGTGTCACAGTGGGCCATTATGGAAGAAGCATTGACGCTGCAGTGCCCGACACATCATGTCATTGAAGGGAACATGCTTGTTTGACTAAAAAAATCTTGATCTTGATCTTGAAAATCTTATCTTGAGTGAGAAAAATGGCCAAACGTGCTTAATTCTCATATTCCTTTTTTGATTTTTGCATTTTGAAAAAAATTATCTGAGCAAAGAGAGTTAAGACGTGCGTTGAATTTTGCAGGTTCACACTGAATTCGTAAGGAACATCGAGAACACCTCAGTGGAGAGCTTAATACACAAACTGGCTGAGAGCAAAGGGACGGGCAAGGACAGACCAGGTAAGACATCTTTTTTTCAAGTCTTATTCTGAAAAGCGTCAGTATCTTGACTCTGTGTTCATAAACTAGCGTCCAGGAGAACGGCCCCGCTGCCTGTTCCTGCCTTCTGGGGAGGGGTGTATATTAGAGAGGGGCAATTAGACGTAGGAGAGGGCCATCACAGTCAATCATAGTAATCTGTTGTAAAGGTAGGCAGGCTTGGCATTCCAGTAAGCATGTGACACACTGGGGGCTTTGCAGGGCTTGCAGACTAAGCAGGCAGAACCAACCTTTTCAGGAGGTCAGAGCTCAACAATGACTCTTGTGTAAACTTTGCCATGCCACAATAATCAAGGGAATACTCCTCTGACCCCCCCAACCCCCACACACAAACACACACACACACACCACCTTTTCTTAACACACAAACATGCACAGCTCGTTCATTTATATCAGACTCCTTCCTCCTGCAAAGATTTAATTGAGAAATCGGCTGCATGTGAATAGTTAAAAGCCTTGCTGTAAATATCCAATTACTTCACTAGCCCCAGTTCTTGGACGACATTACGTCAGGTTACAGACACAAAGGCTTCACCTCTGCTGTGTGTGTGTGTAAACAAATGGTGACCCATGTATCCAGACGCTGCGTCCGAGGATTGGTGGCCTTCATTTGTTTGGACAGCAGAATTAATTGAGGCTAAAAAAACGGTCAGAAAATTCCTCTCGTATCAAGCTGTTCATTAGGGATTGCGCAGCAGCCCCGGCCCTGTCAGAAAAATAACCTGTCTGTCCCCTGATTAAATAGTTGAACGGATGGCCGGTCCAGTGCCTTTAGAGAGAGAGAGGTTGAATAAACTTTCTATTGCGGAAACGATCCCAAAGTGACACGCTGCGAGGCAGGGGGGTTCAGAGTGTTCAACGATATCCAGCTGAGCTGTCAACTGGCGGCGGGCCAGACACGCAAACCCCCTCTGCCCCTCTCCCACTCCCAGTGCCATGTGAAGCATATGCAATTTAAAAAACCATTCTCCGCTCATGCGTGACTGCATGCTTCCCTCACAGAGAAGAAAGAAAAGAAACATCTTTCCCTGTATAAACAGAGTCGTCTGTCTGTTTAGGTGATGTTTAAACAGTTCCCGTCGGCCCAGATTTAGGTAATATTCACATGTCTGGTGTTCAGACTTCTGCTGTTGCTGTGCATAAATATTGTCCGATGCAATAGCAGTGTGCTCGCGGAGAAGGGTTCCTGCTCCTTACGTGGGCTCGCAGCGACTTCAACATTTGCTTAACAACTGACGCAGGAAATGAAAGATGATACTCTGAAATGTGATATAATTCTCCAGGTTGCAGACACACCCCATGACTTGAGTGTCCTGACTCGTCAAATGTCAGCATGATGATGACATCACAGTGTCTGTGTGTGACCCTCTCACCCCCACAAGATAAAAAAATCCTGAATGCCAATTTTTGTTTTGATTGGCATGAAACACACACACGCACGCACAAGTAGTTTGTGCTGTCATTATTTATTTGCCGGCGGTTAAGGCCTGATATTGCACAGTAGAGTAGATCAGTCATTGGTGTACTTTATCCACTTCACTTGGCGTGATGCATGGCTCTCGTGACTCGCCGCTTCCCTGCGCTTCACCCGGCATTGCACACGCCAAACAATGCGTCAATGCTGCTCGCGACTGGCATCCTCTGGGGAGACTGCATTGGGTTGCCTGCTACTGTATACGTTTTGATGATAAAATATCATTAGCTTTGTTCTTTTCAGGTCAAGGCACGTTAGTGTATTGGAAATATTGCCAGAGGGCCCTGCCCCGTCTCTCTCCCTCTCTCTTTGGCTCATCTCTCCAGCTATTAGGCTTTCTAGTTATACGCACTCTGTTTGAATGATTAGGAGCACAGACTTCATGTCTCTGAGGTCATGTAATTAAAGGAATAGTTTCATGTATTAGGGATGGAGAAGTATTTGGGGAAACAAATACTTCTCCACCTGAACGGTTGGAGTCACATCCCACTGTCGCGATGCCGCAGTGAATGACTTCCACTACTGCTGATGGCGGTGGCTGAACAGAAGACTGAACAGTGAAAATAGGTAACGCTGTCACCAGGCAGTTTGACTGGAGACTCGAGAGCTGCACTGGACCGAACTTTTTAGTGTTAATATATGCTGAGTTGAGCTCATGTAAATCCGGGCACAACAAAAGGTCTGTCACCTCTCACGGGCATCTCCAGCACCCTGAGAGCGTGTTTCTGCCAAAACCACCACGTGGGAACGCAGCCTCAAATCTCTGCTTTGTAGAATCACATCTACCGTCAATGGGAGAGGGGGTGAATTTACGTACACACAATCTAAACTAAACAACGTGACCTTGCTAGTGACACTGGTAAGCTCCAGCCGCTCCTCTGTGAGCAGAGACCAGGATTATTAAAGCATGCTTTACCACACATTTTGTTCTAGAACTTCCTATCTTTGAATGGAAAATTTTAGACTAGTGTTCTCCAGGTGTTTCAGCTGAATCCTTCTCTGAAGACATTTGTTACTTTAAAATAATTTCCTCCTGTATTAAATTGAGTAATAAACTGGAGTCCTGCTGATCTCAATGATCAGTCTGTCCTCTGCACGAAGCCCATTGTTATCCTCCATTTGACTTCAAACAGCAGGTATGAATGTTTGTGAATGTACAGAAAAGTCTCATCTCATGTTCCTTAGCGCCCCCAGAGTTTACTAACCCATCACAAACACTACTGTAGGTATGACTGTAACAGAAATGATATCAGTTTGTTACACTTGAAGTGTTGTTGTTTCTAATTGATGATAATCTCTCACGCACACACAGAGCGCTCCCTGCTGCATTTCAGTGATTGACACATAGACTCATTGCCTGACTCGCCTCTGGTTTCTCCAGAGCTTTTAGTCTGCATGTGCCTGTTTGTGTATGTTAATGCTCCAGCCCTTTTATACGAAGCGTCCACAAACGTGTTGTGGAGCCTCAGTTGAAGCGTGACAGTCCAAGCTGAGGCCTGCGAGATAAACGTGTTTAATTGATGAACATTAAATGAAGTGTGAACTTATTGTTGTTTTTCTACTCTCTCATTATAGAGATGGTGTATCTGAATAACCGAAAGCCGTGTGTGCATTTCTTTTTATATCCACAACTGGTTGTCTTTCCAAATGATATCATAGTTGTTAGTTCAGTCGATTAATCCGGGTTGATTATTTCGTTGGCTCGGATGTGCGTACGGTCGTGGTTGTTTGCTTTGCAATCTCTTCTTCTTCTTCTTCTTTTCCTGACCGTGCTGTTCATGCCAGAGAGAAGTCAAAAAGGTTATCTCCTAAACCTGTGAGCAGATTTGCCCATGTGGTTTTAAACACTTCGTTGCATGTAATCTTGGACTTGTTTGTCTTATTGTAATAGGGTTAGTGACTTCCCGTGTGGGCAGGTTTAGTTTAGTCTTCATACCTGCTGTTTCTTGTGAGGCCTTTGCGTTAATTCAGAATCGGCCTATGGGCGCTAATAATCTGTTGCAGGTGTATTTGTAAGTCTCTGTGTGTGTGTGTGTGTCCACTCAGTGCTGGAGCGTACTGCCTAGCAGGGACTGTAACATCTCTGGTGAGAGCCACCAGACACATAGTTGACTCCGCTATTGACCCTGTCTGCCCTCTGGGATCAGCCCAGTCCTGTTTGTACACACACACTCTGTACGGCACGCCAGACTGCATATTGTGTAGCTGACAAAATGTTTATGTGCGGTGTGTGTATGTGTGTGATTATTGCGTGATGTACATTCACAGCATTCTCAGCAGTGGGTCATTGACCCTTTCTGTGCCAAATGAACCTAAATGATTTTTTTGGTCTCATTAGGGCCCATTGAGTTTGAGGAGTGCAACGCCGCTATTGCCACTGAGGGTAAGATGTAGCACAAAATAAAAGATGCTCACCCTGAAAAATAAAATACATATGAATAAATCTGTTTTTGACAAATAGTTAAAACTTGTGTTGTTATATCAAGGTGCCAAACCCCGAAAGAGAAAACCATTTGGCATCCCTGGTCGCCGTAGAGACAAGGACACAGATTCCACGTCTGTATCTTCATTCTCACGTCAACGTTTATGTCTCTTTTTCCTCCTGTATCATTCTAAACAATTCCCCTTCTTTCTGCGTGCCTTACAGGGAGTCCACAGAGGTCGAGACTGCTGTAAGTAAAATTTTAAACAGCTCTTTTCTTTCAGTTGGTACAGAGATATCTGCTTTGTCAGCTTTGGATGTTATTTTGATTTCAAACAGCAGGAGGTAGAAAAGCACAGGCTTTTTTAAAATTCACTACGTGTACAGTGACTCTCTGTCAGTCTGTCTTGGTTCCCACTGTTTGTTTTGTAGATTTGCTCAGTCATTCATTTATTCCTCTCTGTTTGTGCTTGTAGAACACCGCCAATGGTGCTCCCCCTGGATACTATGGAGCCATAGACATTCAGAACGCTGTAAGAAAACTAACCCACGAGCAGTAATTATTCATATTTTCTGAAAATCACAGCGATAAATATCTGTATTTATACAGATAAGATAAAGTTATCTCATGTATAAGAATATGTAATTAATATTGTGATCTGCAGCAAAGGGCATTTATTTTTTTTCCCATTAATTCATATATTTATCCATGTTTTTCATTATTCCTATTTGCAAAAGCGATGTATTTGTTCAGATGTGTTTCAGTGAAATGTTGGACGGCTCATAGGGGTTTTCCAGTGGGACAAGGGAATGAAATGATTGTCTGTGACTGTTCTAAACGTGTCCAGCGTTTGCACTGACAAACAAAAAGCCGCCAGGAATGTGTGTGTGTTTCTGTGTAAAACTTTCCATGCAGAAGTGAAAACACAGTTTGCCTCAATTATTATACTACATTTACATGACTTATTAAATTTCATTTCAAGACAATGTGGGCTATTATATACAAAGATACAGATGTTAGTTAGTTTTAATTATTACATTGATTAATTTATGGGTGCCAATAGGTGTTTCTTTTCATCCATATATAATCCGTCAATATTTTTTAGGATTAATTGGTAGAATGTTTAAAAATAGATACAGATTTAGATACAAATAGATTTCCACTGATCATAAATGAAAACCTTTTTTTTCAACAATTAAGATACAAAGTAATACATAACAAAATGAATTAATTTAAATGCAGATGAGCTGTAAAAACTCTGAGCGGTGTTTAAATTCATAGTTTTGTTCATGTTTTGATTTCACCTGACTGTCTTAATTTTTTTAATTTTGTGTGTGTTCAGAACGTTCCACAGGTTGACGCAGAGGGTTTCTGTATCCGACCGGAAGCAAATGAAAATGATATCCTTTTCACTCAGTCTACCTTCGTCTGTTTTCACTTGTTTTATATTTCTGCATTTTAACTTCTGCGTTCCTGTTGCAACTGCTGATCTCTGCCTGTTGGCCCCTTAACGTTTTTGTTAACATGCCAAAGAGAATTCCTTCTATTCGTCCAGTGACTCAGAGGATGAAGACGAACCCAGGAAGTTCCACGTCGAAATCAAGCCGGTTCAGCCCAACAACGGCACGCATCAGAACCGAGCCACCATTGACGAGCTCAAAGCCTCCATCGGAAACATCATTCTGTCACCGTCCGCCTTGGTATGGTGCCAGAATCTTCTAATGATTACGCACACACACACATACACACACACACACATAAAAAATTTGTTTTTTTTGGGAACCTGGTGCGTCTAAGAGATTCTTGTGGAATTCCTGCGAGTCCATATTCTATTCATCATGTGCCAGGAAATAACAGGAGTCATAGTAACAATCGGTCACTATTGAATGCTTAGAGGAGAAAGTCAGTGATGAAAATATGTTGAGAAATCCGAGTGGTCCATTGCCTGATCGGACGGATGGAGGGTCTGCTCTGCCTTTGCGACACTAGAGGGCAACAGGAGAATGTCTTGTGAGGGGAGATGGGAATGCCGCTCAGCCGAGATCTCCTTCTTGTGGATGAACACATTAGTCACGCTTAGTCAACGCTGAATTCACTTATACGGCAAAGACCAATCCAAATTAGCTGATAAGATAACAGATTATGTTTCCTTCAAATTCATGCTCAGCAACTTTCATATTCCCTTATTTCACTTCAGCCAAGCTGGTGGTGTTTGCAGTGTCCGTCAACACCTCAAATAGCCTGTCAGAGTGTGGGATGAGGCAGAAACTGTTCAGACAATAGTCATAACTTTTATAACTTTTAATTCATTGCTCTCAAATGATTACCTGAACTTTTTGGTGAACATATTTCCATATTTCAATCATTATTTCAGGACAGGAATGGGATGGGTTCAGTGGTGGAGGAGTAGGGGGCGACTGCCCTTGGCGAAGGTCTGTGCTCTTCAAGTGCACTTCTAGTTTAAAAATAAAAATATCCCAGGAGCAATAATATTTGGGTGAAGTATCTGATGTTGTTGGCCTGTAGACTGCAGACTCACACATGCAGGCTGCTCTCCTTGCAGGCACTTAAGTCAACGCTTTGCAGCAGGCAGGATGTGCGCAGCACACATGCTGCCCAGGCTAATCCACAGCCCTCCGTCATGGAGCCCTTCATTCAGCAGCTTGTCTCCCACTATCACTCAATCTCTGAATCACTCTCTGCTGCTCTGTGAAAATAGCTGCCGCTATTAAAGTTTAAAACCACTACTGCATGTGTGCAAACATGCGTTGTGTGCGCACCGAGCGGCTGCTGTTGTTAATGTGCTGGTGGAGTGGCAGAGAGGGCACGCTCAGCGTTCGCAAAAGGGGGTCCGGTGGGTTTCACCCTCCGTGCTCCCTCGGCTGCACTCTCGACGGATGTCACGGCATCTTGCCGGCTCGTTCCCTCAGCGTCTGCTCCTTTTTTTCTCTTTAAATTGGTGTCCACTTGTTTATGCCATGACTCTAATGTGGCTATTTACAAATTCTTTATGGTATTTTATTTCTCTATTTCATGTAACAAGACTGAAGAAAGATGTTCTCTTTTAAACCTTTGACTTTGTTTGGTTTTGGTTGTTGTTGAGAAACCCACAATTACTTTCTCATCTTAAAAGTACAAGAACGGCAGACGGCAGACTCTTGTTTAACTTCCAAATAACAATACTGCTGCCGCCTTTCCTATTTACATTTAGAGAAAAGCTCAGAATTAAAGATAAAACACATTCAAAGTGATGACGAATGTTGCATCCATCTGGTACGGATTATTTTTCACAGATTTTCTCCCTTTTTCACCCTCAATGCTCATTTTTCTGTCTTTTTCATTTCTCCTCTTGGTTGCTTTCCCCTCCGTGGTGTTACTTTATTGAAATAGCGGAATAGCTCTGTGTGTGTGTGTGTGTGTGTGTGTGTGTGTGTGTGTGTGTGTGTGTGTGTGTGGCCGGCGAGAGCCATAATTGAACCCATTTGCCGCTTAGCGCCTGTGGGACTAAACCCTGGCCTCGCTGCTCTACGGTGGTTAAATGCTTTTGCTATGTTCCTTAAACCCATTTTGTTTCTCTTTCTCCCCGTTCTCCCCTGACAACCCTCCCCAACGTTTCTCAGTGTACGAATACATTCTTTTGAAATTGATGCTCTGACTTTCCATTGGCTTGGTGGCCCTCAAGAGCATATCTTGTGTTATGCAGCATGACATGACAGATTTATGCTCTGAAAGGGCTGCGTGAAGTGTCGGGGGCTCTCGCTCTCTGTTGTCCCTGACTGATCGTTGTATGCAGCTTAAATGCAGTTTGGAGCTGCTGAATTTTTCACCCTAGGTTTAACGTCTGGTATGTGTGAGTTGAGTTTTCCTGTGATTTACTGTCTGAAGAGGGAAATTCCTTCTGCCAGGGCTAATAATTAATATCATTTTTCTACCCGTATAAACGTGTTCTGTTTTCATTGTGGCTTCATGCATACATTTGAATCAATTGTCTTTACTTGCAAACAAAAGCAAAGAAGGGCGTAAGGTTTCAACTTGCTATGAAAAGTTAAATGAGTGTTCAGGAGAGTTTAAGATGATTTTACCAGCTAATATGAATCTTTTAGAGGTATGTGGGTTTGTGTTGGCTGATCTGAACCATTATGGACACATTGGGTGCAGTTAATTGTAAGTAAAACATATGATCAGCTTGACTGTCGTGACTTTTCACCAGTAGGTAGAGAAAAGTTTTCTCAAAATTGGCAAAAAAGAACAAATTTAACTGTCCTGAAGTGGATTTAAACCAAATCTTGTGTTTCTTAACTTTATGAGACCACAAACATGTACTGTTAAAAATAGAAAATAACCAATTCAAGATCAACTCAGAATGTGTCAGACATTTAAAAAAGCGTTTGAATTTGTCCCTTGGTTAACTAGCAAACCAGCAAACGCAAAGACCGGTGGAGGAGGATCGATGATTTCAGTGTTAAGTTACTATAGCAACAGCATGAGATGACGTTGTCGCTTTTTTTTTTTATCAGTCTAATTTCACTTATTTAGTTGCACACATACAAACCCATCCTAAAATATAACTACAGAAAAGACCATAGACAGGAAATGTGTGAGGTCAGAACATTTCTGGCTGAATAACAAGAATAGAAAAAAAAATAATAACACAATCATAGCACTTTAGTTCAAAGTAAATGAGTAAGAATGTCTGTATATAATCATAATAATAATAATCACATGTTTATGTCCCTATTATTAAAATGGTGACATTTACCAAGCAGTAGAGTACTAAATATAAAACACTGCTATGAATGAGTTTTTACATTTTATATATAGAAATGCGTTTCATTTGATGTGTTTATCAGAGTCCTCACATGCTGATTTTTCAAATGTATCCATACGTGTCCTTCAGTAACAAAATTCCCTTTGGTATTATGTTATTGAAGTATTTCTGACTGTGGCTGTGTGTGTGTGTGTGTGTGTGTGTGTGTGTGTGTGTCTGTGTTTCTAGGGACAGATGCGCAGGAACCAGTCCAGTGAGTATCCTCTGTCTGTCTGACCTCTCTGCATGCATTCACGGCTGGATGACTGCAAAGAGAGACGACTGTACATCCTCTACTTTTTACTTGGGGGGGAAAAAAGAAAAGTTGTCTTTAAAAAGGAGCATTCCGCAGACCAAGCCAAATCCAAAAAGTAAATAGCGTTTCTTTCCTGTAAACGAGAGCTTCAGAGACATCCCCCTACTTCCAGTATGATTAATTACTTAATTGGTTGTTTATGTTTAGGTCTGAAATTATCTTTCCCCCTCCTGCAAACCAGCGCAGTTCTGTGTGTTTTATTTCTCCCAGAAGGGCTTGAGAAAGCTTTAAGCATAGTTACACCTCCACGTCATCTGTCATGCTCCACAAGGTCAACGTACATTTAATCCGGAAGTTGTTTTATGAGAAACTCAGTCAACACACAGGGTTTGTATGCTTCTAAATGGTGAAAAATATTCAAACAGGGTTGAGATCAGCGTGCAGAAGGTAATTGCATTGATAGATGTATACTCTACGTACACTCAGGGATCACAGGAGTATCCGCACTGAGCTTTAAGGCTCAGGGTCCTGGTGAGTATATTTTCTCTACAGCAGTTGGCCTCCAACCCCGTCTGCTCCTCCCGTTCCCCTCATAGGAACCTTTCACGCCACCACTGCAGCCAGCTAATATCACTGACACCGCACTCTCCCACCTAAAACTTCCATCTTTTAGGAAGCTGTGTGGTTTTATTTTATCGGGGTTCTCTTACGTCTGCTGCTTACGTGCTGCTTCCGGAGCTTTTCTACCTTCAGACAGGGGAATGAGAGTTTTCAGTTGCACGATCACTCCATCCCCTGTTTGAAAGTATCGCTTCCACATTAATACGAAGGCCGATTTAAAGATGGATTGGACTTAAATTTAATTTAAGGTGACTTTTAACAGCAGATGGTGCCTTTCACTCATCTAATCAGAACCTCAGTTGATGTTTGTGGGCTCAAATGTGAAGAAGCTGTCACATGTGATGTCATATTTGTGCGATGATTGTGTGTTTTCTGAGTGTTGTTTTTCTCCCGCTGCAGGTGATGAACTAGCAAAGTCCAAAGTGCCAACATCATATGAGTACGTGTGAGAGCAGCACTCCTTTCTTTTAGATTGTTCATCAAATTGTTCCTGTTTGTGTTACAAATAACTAGGATCTATTTTTGGTTTATTATTATTTTGTGCTGAAAACTACAATAAAACATTGCTATTGCAAACGTGTATTCTGTCTGTTTTGGCAGAACAGAAATTAGTCAGTTTAGTCAATTTTTGTATCAATAAAATGTTGAGTATTTTCTCAACCTTGTTTGTTTTAATGGAACTTATCGGTTCTGCTGTTTTTTAACACCACTCTCTCTCACCCGGCAGACTGACAAATGACCTTCTTTCTCTGGACCCGTTTGGGCCGACTGTAGCAGCAGGCTCCTCCTCCTCAGTGTCTTCTTCAACAGGTATTCAAATTCATAATTTTGAGAATTTCATGTCCCCTTCTGTCCCTCTTTTTTTTTTATTTAACGTACAGCTAAACATCAAGCCGTGATAAATGTCATTGTTTGTGGTCCTATTTAGATTCCAGTAAAGGCCACCGAGAGCCTTAGTGCGTTCCACTGTGTTCTCACAACATAGTTGTAGGAATCCGCCATCTTGGATTCTGAACTGAGTTGGATTGATGTCTGAGTCAGACCGATCAGGGCGTGCGTACGCAGCTTGGGAAATAACTTAAATTCTGACTTGGACTACAAGTGGAGCATACCATTGGCCCCTGTGGTCGGACCCAGTTAGCTCTTCCTGATGTTACACAAAGGGAATTGCCCTACTCACAGTAGCGACAGAGAAAGTGCGGCCAGTTTTCACATTAATGTGTCAATACTGTCAACTATTTGAGTGGAAAATCCCTCCTGTTAAACAGTAGCGTGTGTGACTGAACAAATTCACTCCACTATAACATATTAATCGGAGACTGAATGAAATCTGTTAAAGGAAATCAAAGTCTAACTATCTTATCTTACGGTGCAATTTAGATTAATTAGAAGATTAACTCCAGTTCAACTGTACTTGTATTCACATTAACTTCAGTTAAGTTCTTAAAATCTCATTAGTTGATCCAGTACCTTCTATCTGATCCTTGATCTCATTATCTCTCTGTGCACCGTGTACTATCCCTTGCCCTGGCTTTCTTTTTCCAAGCTTCTTCTACAGAAGCTCTCACGTCAGCCCCACGAGCAACTGACCCCTGAAGTCAAGTGAATACTTGACATTAGGGAATGAAAATGGCAGATTTGGTTTCCCTGAGTTCGTCCCTTGAGTTGACACATGTGCATCTGCTCTTCCTAAGGCGACACACTAGTGTTTGTGTGTGTGTGTTTGTTTTACCTCTCTACTGAAGTTTTTAAAGCGCCAATGTGATTCTCTAGGTTTTTCCGTGCATCACACTGGCGTTTAAAGGGGAGTTGACATTAGCACTGACCTGTTGCCTAAGCTCAGCGTAATCCACAGTTAATTGGCACCTAGTTGAGGTCAGGGGTCGTCTATAAAAGCCCTCTGGCACGTATGTTGTCAAACAGTGTCTCGTTATTGTCAAATGTCTCGGCTTAAAAGTCAAAAGAGCATCACAAAGTGCCCCCGATTAGGACGGGAGAATTAAGTCTGTGCTGGTCTTCTCTGTACTGTGACATCTGCAGTGATTTTAGTTTCACACATTTTTATTTGTTTTATTTAAATGTCACTGAATTAAAGTTGTGTCATGTATTTTTTTCTTCCACCCGCCCTTGTTAGACCTTTCCTGTATTTTCCTCCCTTCACCTTTTCTGATAAATGACTCAGAAGTGTTTCTGCCAGAAGTGTCAGGTAAAGACATGTGTGCCACATTCATCAGACACTAATTGGAGAGTAAATCCCTTTGAGTAACTTTGGTTTTGCATGTTACTTATTTATTATTTGTGTTTTATTTTCTTATGTCAGCTGCATGTTACAGCGTGTGAACTGAACTAATCTCTGGATTGTTACTCAATAACTCATCAAGGAGTTAGTGTTCTGCAGGTTGATTGCTGATAACAGAATGTTTTAGTTTGAGATAAAAGTGATATTTCTAGACGTATGGTTGTATAAATTTTACATGTTATTAGTGTCCTAGTATCGTGAACACCAGCAGCAGAATCAACTCAGTATAGTAGCTAACAGCTTTTAGTATTTAAAGGATGTTCCTACCAGTGCTGCCTGATAAATCCTATTTTCATTGTTTTCGTGATAAGAGCATCTGCACTAAATGTACTCATGTTTAAAAGTGCGCAAATGGCGATAAATAATTAAAAGACAATAATCTAATCCCACACTAAATATTTCCTATGAAACATTGAAAACATTTTGTTTGTTTGGGAGTGTTCTGTGTCAGTGTTTTTTTCTGTTCATATTATTTATTTATTTACTTTTTTTTTTTTTTTTTTTTTTAATGGTCATGACTTGTTTTCATAGCAATTTGCAGCAGTTATCACCGATTGCAGATTTTCCATGTGCAGGACTAGTTCCTGCTTTCCAATTAGTTATTTTTGTACAAATAAGAATTTGAGAACATTAGCTATCGATTATCATCAAAACACAGACAGATAACCTAGATAGCCGATAGCATTTGAAAAACAGCTGATTGCTGTTGATGTGATTTTAACCTGTTTTGCTGTTGCTGCATTAAAATTAACACTTGGGCTTGAGTTCTTCTCACTGAGGTCGAGTGAACTGTAAATAGAAGTTCAACTTTCAGTTATATGTCTGTCTTTTATTTTCTTTGCCACATTTTAAAGGATCCATCAGTGCTCGCTCCCACTGTTAATGCTGATGTCGAAGTATCCAAATAAACATCTCATAGTTTGACTTCATGTACTCTGCATCTCTCTGCCTTTAATCACATCACCCCCCTCAGCTGACACAGTGCAACAAGAGGAGCCCTGTCGCCCCCTGGCAGAGAGCCACCAATCCAAAGATGTCTCCTCTTTCTCCTCATCCACCTCCTCTCCTTGGGACTCAGCTGAGAACCCTTTTCAATGGCTCAAGCCAGCACCAGCCAGAGCCCAGAGCGCCCCCCTCACGCTGCCAACTGAGCCCGACCCTGCTAAGAGCCCGACGGACTCCAGCCCTCCAAGCTGCGTTGATGCCTTCTCGTCTTTGTCCTGGTCCCAGAGTCAGTGGATCGCCTTCAGCGATCAGTTTGCTCCACCTCGCCGACAGGGCCCCGGTTCTTCAGTGAAAGAGCTCCAGCAGAGGTCAAGCCGCTTCCTGTCTGACAGCTGTGCTGACGCCTACTGCAGAGCAGACGACAGCAGCTCTTGTTGTTTGGACTCTGGAGTTGCAGATGGAGCAAAAGCAGCAGCTCCATCCAGCAAATTATTCAATGGTAACATCACTGACTGGTGGAGCGTTGTGTTATGCATCTTTGTTTTATCATTGCATGTTACATTTGTGCATTTGGTTTATGTGTTCTTTTCATTTGGTTTGATCTGTGTGTTTAAAACTTTTGTTTTGAGTTTTATTTCTGGATGAAGTTGGTGATGATGTTCCCCGTGTGGATTCCACGGCCGTGTTGTTGCATGACAGTTTGGCCTTCACCTGTGTGAAGTCCTTCCTGAGCCCCTTTGAGCTTTCACTAACCTCTCACACTTGCTTGCGTAGTGCCTGTGCCGAACCGTCCCACGACCCCCCTGACAGCCGGAACCCTGGTGCCTCCACCCCGTCCCTCCTCCAGGCCGAAGCTCCCCACCGGAAAACTCACAGGCATCAATGAGATTGTGAGTGTGAACGTGCGCTTACATCCGACCG
>CAAKHB010002795.1:30990-44941 GCA_901007665.1 Aeoliscus strigatus | reverse complement strand
TGTGATCACTCAGTGTGTGTGTGTGTGTGTGTGTGTGTGTGTGTGTGTGTGTGTGTGTGTGTGTGTGTGTGTGTGTGTGCGTGTGCGTGTGCGTGTGCGCGCGCTTACACATGCTTTTTTATCCAGCGATCCTTCCCAAAGAGACTCTGATTCCAAGGACTTCTGGTTTAACATGCAAGCGCTGACATCATACCTCAGGAAAGCCTCGGATCAGAGTCCTTCTGCTTCCTACTATAACGTAGACATCCTCAAATACCAGGTCAGTCTTCACCGTCTCTGTAACGTCCTATAACATCTAGACTATGATTTATCATAATCACCTGGATTTAGATGCTTGTTGGGTTGAAACAAACCTGTTGAAGTCCAGTTTCCTGCCATGTGACAGTAACTGTGACTGTGATGTTCAGGTGCTGTCTGACGGGATACATTCCACCCCTCTCAACCTGGCTGTGTACTGGAAGTGCACGGCGAGCACGACAGACCTGCGTGTCGACTACCGCTACAACCCCGACTCCATGACCTCTCCAGGGCCGCTCACCAACCTGCAGATCTTGGTACCCGTCGATGGCGGCGTCACCAACATGCAGTCGCTCCCCAGTTCCATCTGGTGAGAGCCTTTAGGACCAAGTGCCGCTAAAACTGTGGCACATAACCAGCATAAAGTGTCATGTCATTCTTTCTCTAATAGGAATTCAGAGCAGAACAAATGCTTGTGGAAGCTAAGCGATGTTTCAGAAAAGTCTGAAAATGAAGGTAAGTGTTCAGTATATTTTGCATTTTGCGTATGGAATCCTGGGCGAGGGACAGATCAGTGTCCCTGTCTTTGTCCCCAGGTGCTGGGTCTCTGAGGGCCAAATTTGAACTGTCAAACGGGCCATCGAACCCGTCCACGCTAGCAGTGCAGTTCATGAACGAGGGGAGCACCCTGTCGGGGGTCGACATGGAGCTGCAGGGGAGTGGATACAGACTGTCCCTCACCAAGAAGAGGTTTGCCACAGGTACGTCTAACGCAATCATCCAGACTGATCTGACGTCTGTACATTTTAACACTAAAGCATCTATTTTCTTCAGGACGTTACATGGCAGATTGCTGATTGCCGACTCACCACTATGCTTGGCAAGAAAGAAAAAACAAATCTCGCTTTAAACTAAAGTAAAACTTTGCAAAGTCTCCTGAACGTCTGGATCGGTCTGAGCACTATTGTGCTTTTTCCTGGAAAGCGAGAGTTTCACTACAATGGAAAACCAACAAAAACAGCACTGAGTATTGAACACTGTTTAATGAAAAATAAAACTACAATGTGCTTTCAGGAAATGTGTAGATATGAAGTCTAATAACGCATCTCTGATCAACTCACTTTTGTATAGTCCAACTCTTAGATACAAAATTTATATTTGAAATGTTAAAAAAAGAGAAAAAAAAATGCACTAACAATCTTTTCAGATGCTCTTTTTTTTCTTTTGTCTAAAGCCTTTGAGGAATTGAAGGTGCAGGGAAGAGGTGAATGTGCGTTCAGTGTCTTGTCAGTCCCGCCACACTGTAAATATGAACAATATTCCACTCAAGAAGCTCACATCTAAAACCTGTCTACTGTTTCTTCTTTCCTTTTCCTTCGTCAGTTGTCGTATGGTCGTGTGCAATGAAGCATTGAAGGTAGAGCCGGTCAGTCTCACACACTCGTAGCACAAGTTTTTAGAAACAACTTTTGCAAAAACAAAAGTGACCTCAGTGCCTCTACGGATCAATGGGTGACCAACTTTCACCACAGTGCGTGCGTTCAGACCTCAGGAGCACGTTTGTGGTAAACTCGTGAATGGTGACATTTTTGTAGTCTTTGTAAATTCCTCTTTTAAGCCCCTTCATTTTTATTCATAAAAATAATCACTGTAAAAAAAAGAAAATGGCAAATGCGTAAAAAAAAAAGAAAAATACTCACAACTCGCTTTTTTTAAACTTGAACTATTTTTAATTACACGTTTGTGCCCTTTTAATGGAGAAATGTGCCTGAATCAAACCTTTCTCCATTTTTTTATTCTGAAGCACATTTAATAAGAAAAAGCACCAACATTGTGCCATTGTGTTGTTGTTTTTGTACTCCTTTATTGGGATGTTGAAGGGAAAATGTCTTCCAGAAGTGTTTTTTTTTTCCCTGATTGATCATTCATCATATTTGTCTCTGTTAGATACAGTATGTTCTGTGACTGTGCAGCAGACGACACAAGAAGGCCAAAAGAGTCATTCAAATGCCTTATTGCCACCTCTCTGCACTGGGTAATCCAGTGCTGACGGTGGTTAGATATTACTGCCATCGGCGTCTGACCCATCGCCCGGCGGGAAGGACTTTAGCCCCGTTAGCAGCATTAGCTTTCAGATGGGCGTTCCGTTGCCACAGTCGACTTACCCGCGCTTCCATTAGTGTCTTGAGCTGCGGGGGCTTGAGGCTGTCGTACATCTCAACGGAGTCATCCGTTGATTGAATGATCCGAGAAGTGATTAGATTTGATCCAAAGCCAGGAAAGAAAATATATACCTGAGTGCTTCAGAACTTTACCCATCAAAGTGTGTGCATACGCAGATCATCTGATGTCAAAGTTGTAAATTCACCTGTCGTCATATCCAGCCGGGTCAACTTTACACAAATGTAACTTTTTAAGGTTCTGCATGACTTTCTAATTTGTAAGTAAGACTAAAGCCCTCATTATTAAAGCGGAGGCACAGTTTCTTAAATGAATGATTAAATGTTCATTTACATGTGTCTTTGGGAAACCAGCCAAATGTTGCAAATGTGTTTACATATAATTGTGGCATCAGGTATCGGTGGAGTGAGAAATCGCCCTGTCGCTCTGTGTTGTCTTGTACGTTTCGTCAGCGGGTTCGACAGACAGAAGGCCTTACGAAGAGCACAGTGATTCTCCTCAGTTAAGCAAGCTGGTTCTTGCTCTCCCTTTAAAAAAAATAATGCTCTCCCTCAGAATGATTTACAGGGCTCCATTGTTTGGTCACTCTCACCTTCTTTTTCTTTTTTTTGTTGTATTTAACAGAGTTTAAAAAGAGAAAAATTGTATAAATGATTCTCATGATTTGTACATTTTTACCAGTATCAGCCACTTTTTGTCTCCACTTTATGATTTCTCATTGTGTCTGTATTAAATGTGTAATATATGAATATATACAAA
Organism: Aeoliscus strigatus; assembly: GCA_901007665.1. Lineage (NCBI taxonomy): Eukaryota > Metazoa > Chordata > Actinopteri > Syngnathiformes > Centriscidae > Aeoliscus > Aeoliscus strigatus. The sequence continues at coordinate 41,764 of CAAKHB010002795.1, read as the reverse complement.
TATATGAAAATGACTACTTTAAATGTGTTTAGTGTGAATTCTTTGAGACTCTCATGAAGGAAGACCGTTTCCATGGTGATTTTCAAGGCACAGATCTGATGGGAATGTTGTTTTCGTGTGTAGCTGCATCTGCTTTTGTGGAAAACAAACATTACCTTCAGAAACCCTGGTGGCCGACTTCAAACTGTGTCAAAGACATCTGCACCTTTTTATGTAATAAGCATCTGTTTTAATAATATTGTAATGTGTACAGAAAGAAAACAGGAGAGTAGCAACAGCAGTTAAAAGTAAATATACTTATGAATAAATGAACACGCAGTCCCATACAAGAAGTCTAGGTGCAAGTAAGACCCTAGAATTAGACCTTTATTCACCATTTGACAAGATAAAACTAGTTTTGTATATTAAAAAAACAGTCCATTCACAATTTCAAAAGGTTTGTATTAAACCCTCTACTGACACGCAGGATGAAGCATGAAAACAAAGCTTGAGGACACGGTCACACACATGTTACTAATGTACTGCTTTGGAGGATATACGCATGACTGTGTGTCTGCGCTCAGCACTACATCAACACCTTGTGCATATTTACACACTCATGCCTCGTGTCCCTCCCTCCTCGCTGTTTGACACAGTCTGAACTGCCTTTCCAAAGCCACATATGTGAGCCATCAGTGTTGACTCTACTTCTCCCTGTCCGCCTCGCTCAGACGAAGAGGAAGAGATCTTAGGGTCCCTTGTGTGTGATGTTATTCTCTGCAAAGCCAAAGGAGATTTGCGAGCTGTAGTCGTATCCAAAAACTGTTGATCCATGTGTGGACTCTTGTGTGTGGCCAGGCATTTTATCCTTCTTATGAGGATCCGGGAGTTGGGAGAATGACGGCCGTGCTGCTTGATTAAGAGACGTGCGATTGTAAGAGCTCAGAGGAAAAACAGTGAATGTGTTCTCACATGCTCAGTCAGTATAAAACATTACCGGGTAAATTTAGTTCAGCATAAACATAACCCCCAGTAAAACTTTACGCTCCAGGGACTAAAAACTTCCTCATTTCTTTGGAAAATCTAACAAAAACAAACATGGTGGCATACCACAAGGATCAAACATAGGACCGTGAATTTTTCTTTTATACAGTCGATTGATACAACCCTTATGTCTGTTTGTTTGGTGGTGAGGTCAGTTCTGCATAAATACTGGAAACAAAGGGCAACAGCTTGCCTGAACCAACCGATTCCCATTAGCGTTGCGCTAAGCTAACTGCCCATTGGCTGTAGCTCTATTAGCAAGCTGTCACGATGTATGAGTGATCAAATATTTGATAAGAGGAGCTGTGGGGTTGACGGATGGTGAAGCCAACCATGCCGTTGATGACCTTAAAATCCAAATCGTGTCTAAAAGTTAGCAGTACGCAGGGAGCGTTAAGTCTTTGTTCTCCGCCACCAGCTCTGTTTGTCCAAAGGCTCTCTGGAGCCATAGACTTGAGTTATTCTACAGTCCAGAGAGCGAGCCCCACATCAGTAACTTTTATGGACAATTTATAATTGATGTGCCTATTTACTCTCCTCCTTCACCGCGAAGAAAACCATCTGAACAAACAAGGGCGTAAGTTTATTGCATTAATATGGATTCCTCTTCTCTGCTTCTCCTGCTCGCTCTAAAACCCTGAGGACCTCTTTAGAATAACTCAAACCCTGAACACGTCGGACTCGCAACCAACAGCATCTATCACATTTTCCACTCAGCAAGCAGAAGTCTGACAACTTTTTCCCCCTGCCAATAAAAACATTAGCTGATAGCAAATGTATCACCTCAACCAGACTTTGGCCGTATCTCCCTGACAGAGGCAAAAGTGTCATATATATTATAAAATACAGTACATTGATGCAAACAACACTGAGAGCAATGAAAGAATCTTTCTGAAACCATCACATATGTCTGAATGGTTTTGCAAAATTATTTTAAATAACACACACATACACACACACACACAAAGGACGTTGCTCTGTCCTACTAATTCCTAACAAAAGAAAACACGCCTACCAATTCCAATGCACAAAGAAAAATGTCACAATGTTTTACAGGAAATTGGAAATTGATTTATTTTTGTTGTTGTTGTTATAGAACTGTAGCAAACTTCCACAAATGTTGATTGTACATTTAATAACTCACACAAAATTGTCTGCATGTCTCATGTGTATATATATATATATATATATATATATATATATATATATATATATATATATATATATATATAAAATCATATTTTATGGCTCACTACCGTGATCGGACCTCAGCTAACCACTGATTTGTTGACAGCACAGTCATTTACCTTTTGTTGGAAGGGGATGTCACAGGTGCTGGTAGAACATGCTGAAATATTGTGACAACAGAGTCACAGGACAGGAGAGATTCTTTCTGTAACCCTTTAGTGTTGTAAGGGTTGATTTTATATGTTAAATGCAAACTCTTCATATACAAGCTGTACTGGTTTGTATATCCAATATATGTAAAATGATATATCTCATTTGAAATATCCACATTCCAGTCATCGTTTCTGTCCACAAAAAACAGCATGCATTTGTCTTTCGCCTGCAGAGAGAATCATTCTGACCTTTACGTGGAAATGTTCACACCCTAAGCCGGCTCTCTATAGGGATGCTGTCAAGAAACTATTTGTTGGCGTTGCACTCTGGCTGTCCTTTACGTATCCGTCCTTCACCCCTGAACACTTCTTATTCAAGACAGCAAAGACAGGTGGAATTTTCAGGCTGGGAAAGATTTGTCTCCACTGATCCATACAAACAAATAGAAACACTGCTGGTGTCATTTATTTTGTGTTGTTTTCCCCCCTGACTGCTGATAGAAAGGTGATAGGACTCCTTAGCAGTAAAAATCCACGTATGTTGATGATCCGCTCTCTGGGGCCCCGTCCACTGCCCGACTCCACTGCCTCATCAGCCCCGTGGAGAGGGAGTGGACCCTTTCGTGCCACGTTCACAGAGGCACGTCACATACTATTTGTCATGGTAAGCGTGTAAGTGTGTGAATGTGTTTGGGGGAGGGGGGATGAAAGAGAAATGGCCACATCCGTATTGCAGTGATGGTCATTTTTCACCCTTCGCTATAGACTCCAATACATAATAAATATATATTTTTGTTGTTTTGTTCAACAAATTGTAACCGAATAACAATATGTCACATAATCAGCAGCTAGGTACTCGCTATGCGCCGGATCTTCCACTTTGCAGAGGTGAAGATTTATCAGTGAAGGTTTATCAAGGCTCCATCATGTATCAGCATCAGGTTCGGTTCATCAGCTGTACAAGTAGCTGGTCTCAGGAAGTCGCACAGAAGCCGCTGACCGATGTTAAACATAACCAGATGTGTCGCATGTGAAAGAACCACCTTCTCCACTAGGGACGTTCAACCTGTGTTAGTGGACAGAATAAAGAGAAAAGTAGTCAATGAATACGGGAGGAGGGTGTGCTGATTTAACACCAGATCTGATGTTTACAAAACATCTGTGGCGTGACGTCCGAGGTTAGTTCACCGCTTTATAAACCTTTTTATTAGGTACTGGACAGGCTGCTGCTTGACGCCTGCTTCTCATAGAAAAGGTCACCCTGCTGGAAACTTATAAGGAAGGTGACAGAGCTGAAGTGTAGTGAAGCAGGAGCCCAGAGGATCAATACACCCCAATGGACACACACACACACACTTCCTTCCTTCCAGAGGAAATGTTCTGTCTATAAATATTTGGATTTTCCTAATTGAAAGAACCTGTGCAGCTTCAGTTCTGGGGGGTTCTTTAAACATTGCATTCATATGGATTCATGTATGGTTATCTATCTCTTTGTGCGTTCGTGCCAAGTGAAACGAGCTGAAGTTATGGTAAACATAAAGACACACACACACATACACACACACAGGTTAGGTCTGATCAGCCACAGTCGGTGTGTGTTTGATAGTTTCCCTCTGAGGACCTTTTGTTTTGCTTTGCCGTACGTGGCGCATCCGATTGGCGGGCGCCTGACACGCAACGTAGTGCGGATGTGCTTTTGTGTAGGCAAATGCAAGCTGTCCGCTGGGAGACGAGCAGACTGCTCTGAAATTCAGCTGAAAAACATGTTTGCATGTCACCGTGTTTGCATTCGGAATTAAATATTCATGAACATAGGTGTTTTCTACACTAGAGCGCACACACACACACACGTCTAGCTTCTCTGCAGCCTATGGAGGGCACACATCACCACCTACTATGAAACATACCAAATATTCCTCAAACAGGACCATTACACTAAAAAGCCACAGAGTCAAGTATTGTACCTGCATTGTTCCATAAGAACGTATTTCTTGACTGTCCGAAGGCTTCATCAACAACAGATCTGCATACATCTACGGCGCAGGCTCATATTCAGAAGACAGCGGCGGTTGGAGTGTCGAGGCCTCTGCAGCGTGAGGCCTGTGAGTGCGTTTCATGTGCAGCTCATTTAGCCTCTGACTCTAACTCGTATAGCGTGATGTGTTTTCAAGCCCCTTCCACTTAACATGCTAGACTGATTGTTTGACTATTGCGGCGTGAGCCGTAGCTGTTAAGTTATGCATAACTGCCTAGTTGCGGAGATGTGTCCGTGTGAATTGACTTGAGACGAGATGGGTTTCGGATCACGTTCGGTGCGTGCCGGAATCTCCCGTTTCTCTCCACCGAGTCTTCTCTTGTAATCCTAACGCATCCGATCTTCCCACTCTGGGCCGTTGACAAGCCTGATACATGATCATCAAGACCAAATCACTCAGCTGCTGATTGAGTTTGATTGAGTTCTGTCGCCTCACCCTGATTCGCCAACGAGTTCATTTCCTAATGTGGAACGTTACATGAACACGACTCTAGTAGCTCAGATGAGTCTCAAGGGCAGGTTAACTTATAACTTGTCCTCTGGGCTGGTGAGAGCCTTCAGGGTTACTCAGTGTTGATTCAGTGTAACCCTGATCGCCGTGAGGCAGCGTGCTGCTACGTCCACACGTGTGACAGCCAGGGAGCTCATGGATCAACAAAGCCATCAAGCTTTCAGGACAATGGACAATCCCGGTGCCATTGCAGTCCTTAGTGCGGCAGCTGATCACCTGACTCCAGTGGTGACTCCGGCGGCTTACTCTCAAGACAAGTTTCTGGACGGCGAAAAGACGGGAGCGGCCCTGCTGTTCTCCGGTGTCTGCCTGGCTCTGGTGGGAATCACCTTCACCACCATGGGATGGAGGGATTACCAGGTCAACAGCAACTTTGAGTGGCGGCAGCTGCTGGGTCCCATCCTCATCTCCGTCGGAGGCACTTTCGTGCTCACCAGCGTTTGTAACTTTGGGATCATCTCCTGCCGGCCCTCCAGACAGTGGGATGAAGAAGTGCTCGTAATGCCCGTGATGGAGCAAAGCTTGGCGCGACACTCCGTCACATTAGGGAGCGTAAATCAGCCAGTCATGTGTCCAGGTGCCACACCGATGCTGTGTATCCCACCGCCGTACAACCTCCTAGCCCACGGAGGACGCCAGGCCTCCGGGTTCCAGCCTGGTTATTCAGTCCGCCCTACGCTGGACACGGTGTCCTCTGTGGCTAACGCAGCGTTTGCGGCAGAGGAAGATGGATCAGCACACAGCACAGAACCAGACCGCAGAAGACGGAGGTGAGGATCAGCGCTCCATAAATTTAAGAGGCTGTGTTTAAGTCCTGCTGGGCTCCGACATGACTTCAGCACGCTGTTATGAGGAACGTGTGGTTTTACACAACAGGTTTCTTTATCGCTTTGAAGGGGAAAATGCCAGTTTTGCTTTTTATCCAACAAACTAGCTCAGTGGGCTCAACGTCCTGGAGGTAGTTTCTTAACAACCACAAATCACACTTGACTCAATCCTCCAGCCAGTTAATTTCTCTATAATGCACCACGACCCCCACTGTTTTTTTTTCCCGAAGCTTCTCCTGGTACAAGGTAGAAGATTGTGCCTATTTAAAGAGGTAAATCATGAGATTTATTAATCAACTAAATATGTTTCCATCATTGTTACAAACCAGATTTTTGTCACCAGGCATTTCCCAAGTTTCCTTCTCAGGCATCACACAAACAACAGCGGTTAAAATAGAATATTACATTATTATGCTAATTATGCAAAAGCTGCTGTACCTCCAGCTGCCACTAGGGGCGCATCAACAGCCACATGGCTTTCACAGTCAACACCATGGGGCTGATTGGAATTTATGCATCATGAGACACTTTTTTTATGTGAAAAGATCATGGATTGGAGGAAAACTAGCGCCTGCAGTCAGGGTCACGCACACGCCACTCACACAGCACTCGGGCTGTCTCATGCTGACGTGAAGGGCCCGCAGAGTCCATGAAAGGGTGCTTTGCACATCGGTATCAGACATCAAGGGCTGCGCGTAAGAGCTGCCATTGGATGAGAACGCGCTGAAGTGACTGCGCCACGAGGAATATGTTTCCAAAAAAAATTAGTAAAATTAAGACGAAAATGTTGAAAAGAATGATTCATCTCACCACCTCGCTCAGCTTTGTGTGAAGGACCAAAACGGTTCCCCACATCATCTCGTATAAGCAGCGGAGGTATAACGTCACGTTTTAGCTATTTTACAACGCATATGTGACTTGAAGAAGAAAATTCTTGCGTGAAAATGTAGTTCATCATATTTTCACACCTGCTCCCCGAAGGAAGGTTGCTTTCTTTTCCACTAATTTCAGGACCTGATTTATTTGAGATCCAATCACATAACCTCGGACAGGCCGTTTCTGGTGAACACAAATCTGCAGTCTATTAGTGGAAAGTTACAAGGTTTTTTTTATTTTATTTTATTGTTTTTGACGATTGCTCCCAGCAGGTTTCCAGGAAAGTAATTCAGCATAATAAATTTAGACAGCAGGAATAATACAGTTAACCTACGATAACTATAAACTGCTGCCCTGATCAGAAGAACACATGCTCAGCTCACCAGCTCTCACTTATGTTGTCACAACTTCTGACCTGTGTCAGTATGTTTCCAGTGGTTAATGCCAAATCGAGGTATGATCAAGGGTGAAATTGCTCAGTGTCAGTGTTTTCTTTAAACGGGCCACTGGCTTCCTAACATGTGCTTTAAGCATAACCAGTCGGGTCTGGGATCACTTGGAGAAGCCTTATCTCTTCAGTCCGGCCGCCCTGTGATCTGATGTTTGCTTTTCATTGTCTGCAGGACCGACAAGATGCAGGATGAAGTACGACCTCCACCTGCCTACGAAGACCTGTACCCAACTTTGGACAAAGCCAACCGGACATAGATGCACCTGCAAAACTGCGATTTGTTTGCTTTGTCTTGTAAATAGGCTCAAAGACCACGTGTCAAAGTGTCCCTGCCATTTCACTATCCTCCACAATTTGTCACGTAATATTTATTTGTCATGATTCCAGAGCCTAAATGTGGCAAATAATTGTTCTGTTGCATGTTTGTGCAGCCGTTCAGTTTGAAATCCGTCCCTCCTGCTCCTGCACACCTGCCTCTTGAAACAGAGCTCATCCATGGTCCTGGCTGCACCAGGTGCCCGGTAAGACGGGGAAAAGTCTATTTCCACGTGGTTTCTGAAGTCCTCATTGCTACCCCCTGACCTCCTGCTGCCAGGTCTGGCTCACCTGCGAGCCGTAGTCCTTCGCTGCATTCAGCATCAACAGAAGAACTTTTTGTCCCTCAAAAGCTGCACAAACTGTATGGGAATGTTTTTCAGGCAGCAGATGTGAGAAAGAGAGACACCAAATGTGGCTGTTTTTGTTTTATTGTGGGAGGAAATTCAGATCAAAACAGGAAACAGCCATGATGGTCATCTGCGATTTGATGGAAATCGTTCACATTGCTGATGTTTGTGTGCGGCTGTTTGTGCGGGACCATGATTGTCAGAGGATGATCACCTCATCATGAGTTCACCCCTCTGACTCGCGCCGTTGTAAAAATGGTTGGTTGGTTGGTTGAGTTCCTCCCAGATGAAGACTGCTGTTGCTTCCTGCATGATTCATCTCCACATTGGAGCCTGCAGAGTGTTCCATGTGTGCAGGATGAAGTGTCACTGCACCACACGGGGGCAGAAACACGGAGGGAATCGATGCACCTTCTCTCAGGGGGTCAAGTCAGGTGGGACACACTTGTATTCCAACATCCAGCACTATAATAATGCTCATAGTAACATCTGGTTACCATCTTTATACTGTTAACACAGTAAATACACTTAAATGCAGTTTTTTGGGTCTTGTGCATTCATATTGTTAAAAGGTGACAACCAATTGATATTATTTCTTGATTATGATTATTAACATCCCTACTGCTGCTTTTTGTCTGTTGATATTCATTCGAATGAGAATAAAAAGAAATAATATGTTAATACTTATAATACTGTTTCAACCTTCGCATTGCTGAAAAATCAACTTGATATTATTTAAAAAGCAAATATAAACATTTGACTGTAAATTGTGATTATTTGACAAAGTGATTTGTGTTCGAGAGGAAAAAAGAAATACATTATTTCTGTTATTTACAAAATATATACATTTCCCCGACGTAACTCAATTTTTAAAAATTAGGGTGAATACAGAATAAACGTATAGAAGAATATATATATAAATAATTCAGTAGCTGTTGTAAAAAGCTGAAGGATCTCAGCAGCAGGAAAAAAAACAGGGTGATTCAACTCAGGAAATTAAAAATATTCAAATAAATGAATATATTCCGAACTCTCACCCAGAGGCTCTGCTGCCGGAATGATCGCGAACGACCTCCAGTAAAAAACACAACCTGGAAATTCATTCCAGCAATCTTCCTCCTGCAGACCTGCACATTTCAGACCGCAGCTCAATATGACTTTTATTGATTTTACGGCGCAGTAAAATGCGGGTGGTCGACAGCGGTCTTTTTTTTTTCTTTTTTTTTTTTAATTTGTGGCGCATTTGAAAGTATTTTCGAAAACGACCCAGATACGACCAGGAGCGTTAAAACCCCACGAATGCAGCTGGGACGTGAGTTTGAATCCACTCAGTGGTTAATAACAATAATAATAATAATAATAATAATAATAATAATAATAATAATAATAAAAGAAAGATGCCCATGTTTTCCTGTTTGAGCAGGCTGCTTGCTGATAGAAACGGGATGAACAGACTCTCAGTGGGGGTCAGTGAACGCAACAGGTGCTGTGAGCAGCCATTGTGGCTCTGAGTTTCTTCCAGGAGGAGCTGCTGCATCTGTGGCCTCTGAAGGCCAGAGCCTCTGTCTCAAACCACATGTGTTCCCAGCTAAACATTTGTGGACGGATTTGGAAACTGCATCTGAAATGTCTTTTTTTTTTCCCTCCGTTCTTCTAAAATCCAAAAACAGGGGTCAGGTAATCCCTGGAAATGGTGATTAGACCCGGGTAATTAGCAGTGACCTTGCTCTGCAGGCCGGTCGCAGCGGCCTCAAGCATTGTTGTTTGGGTTGTTACACACTTCATATGCTAATAGGACTGAAGGCTTGGAACTCACAAACAGATGAGGCTGGTGTTCAGCTGTGTATTTGTGTTCCTGCTCATAGACCTCCACGTCTCGAAACACACTTTATTTTCATTCATGGTGACATCAGACGTCCTGACGTCGAGCTGGGAGAAGTTTGGGTTGAGCGACTGATGCACACACGCACACACACACAGAAATTCACTAGGATTAACTTTTCATTCTTTCATTTTTTTAAATATAAATGAGTTTTTTCTCATTGGTTTCATTTACAAAGTAATGTGATTTTATGGATTAATTATTGAATATATCATAATTGTGTTTGGTGATACATGGCTCTGGATCAGGTGTTTTATTTTAAGGGTTTTTTAAGGGTCAAAGTAGTAGAGTAGTATCATCAACATTTTAGGTTTTAAACTCCCTCAACTACTCCTGGTTATTACTTACATTCCCCAGTTCATGTGCACAGTATTAAAGTATGACCGTACTCCGATATGTTAATCTCGGCATGCGTCCCAGACATATTATTTGAGTCTGTAGGCACGACAAGTACTTTTGATTACATAAATATTATAGTTATGTCATAGTACTGTTGTGTGCTATCACATATTCATCCCCAAAAGGCGTCATGTTTTACATTTTACAGCAGACTCACCGTAACTTAAATCAAATCTCATGTTTGTGTTTGTTTTAACAGAAACTTGTAAATTACTGTTGAATTTTGACTTTGTGACAGTGGAAATGAAACCATGAGTTGATGTTTCATCATGAAGATAAACTTAAACTTAATTACAAACTGACAAAAATCCATTTTTAAAAGTGATTCCAAAAAAGATTCTGTTTCAGTTCACCACAGAAATAGAGCTGCTTCTCCCACTGCAGACAGACTGCTCGCACAGAATGTGAAGTTAATAAAGACAAACTATCTTCATGGATAGACACAGTTAAGTATCAAATGCACTTGTGTGGAACTTGAAATGACATTAAAGGACGCAAACGTCTGTCAGAACGCTCCTCTGCAGAGACAGATCCTCTGAGCCTCATTCACTTTTTCGTCTCTCTGTCTTTCCTTATTATTTTTAGCAGCTGAAAGTGGCTGTTCACAAAATAAGATCCCGACCTACAGTGTATCAAAGCTCGCACAGTGGTGGGCTCGTCGCTCTGGGCCTGCTTTTCTTTCATTGACTGTGTGTGTGTGTGTGTGTGGTGTGTGTGTGTGTGTGTGTGTGTGTGTGTGTGTGTGTGTGTGTGTGTGTGTGTGTG
>CAAKHB010002795.1:10160-29569 GCA_901007665.1 Aeoliscus strigatus | reverse complement strand
TAATAGTTTGAACTTCAGTCTGCAAAGAAATCCAAATAACCCTTATTCTAATAATATAATATTTATATTTATATTTATATTTATATTTATATTTATATTTATATTTATATTTATATTTATATTTATATTTATTATTATTATTTGAAAAGCCTTTAATAAAGTTACCTAATATAATTGTTTGCAGATGACATGACTACTCCAACACAAAGGAGCAGGTTGCATACAAATTACAAGTTACATTGTTGTTAAGCACCTGATTTTAATCTTATCTCAGTATAACTTTACTTAGCTCACCTCTTTCAACAGAAGGACCTCATGAAAGTTACTGGGTGAAATAGGAGACGAATAGTAATGAAATCATGTCATATGAGGAAATCACGTCTCATTAGCGTTGAATGCAGCAGAGAACGAAACACAAAGCGTTATTAATAGTCGGTTTATTTACAGTTTGTGTTCAGTCAGTCAAACCTCCCAGATGGTGGAAGTGAAAGGACAGAGACACACTTCTTTGGCTGAAGGAGCGATGCTCCACAAGGATTCTCCTCCTCCGTGCTCCCAGGACTCCGTCCCACCCCGTCAGCGCATACAACAGCAAGTATTAACATTTCACACGAACAGAAATTAGGAGCAAGGAGAAAAGTAAACATGGGAGAATCTTGGCGCTGGGTTTTCTGGAAATGAAATCCTCTGTTTGTAGTACTATTTCACCTCTGGGAAAACTTCTGTCACTGACAATTTGGAGGGCACACGGCCAACATTCTGTCAATTTGCTGTTATATTTATGACTTTATTGAATTAGGGCAGAAAGTCTGTGGTGGGTCGGGATGTCCAGGCGGGAGGAGAGGTGAAGAAGGGCCTGATCTGAAGCGAAGACGGAAAAGGAGGACTTATTTTTGTTTCAAATGTGTTTCCGTCCACATATGGTCCTTGTTTTGGCCTATATACCAAGAATCTCAGCGGTGACCCATGACCCGGCTCCTCAGACTGACATGATTTTGGCTGTCTCAGTCGGAGCTGAATTCGACCCTGTGTCTCTGAAGTTCAAGGGTCAGCTCCGGGGAGCAGCAAATTAACCCAATGTGTCAAAGCTGGCATGACACCATGTTCAGCCGAGCTCCCTCGCATAATATTCTCCTCTTTTCCTCTTGCTTGTGATGTTAAGCCGTCTCTTGTCCTGTCTTCTCTGTGGCTTGCTTTAAATTCTACCTCTCTTCAGAGTTTATGGTGTGTGACTAATTCCCTCCCTGTTACCTCCCTCGTCTGTTCTCTGCTGAAATCGTACCCCTCTTCCTGGCAGTCACTTCTCCCCAGCTCTCCCCGCTGCATCTTTTCTTCTCTTGGTATCTTCCTCCTTTCTGTCGGAGAGCACCTCTCTTTCTGATCTTCCCTCTTTCGCCATCTCTCCCTCGGCCCAAATCCTCCTTAGTCTGTGTCTCTCCCTGCGGTTAAAGACGTTTCAGTTCAGCTGTCACAAATTATGTTCGCCTGCCCAGCTGTCAAAACAGGGGGGTGTCCCTTTCATTCCACCTCACATACTATGAAAGGAGATGGGAGGGAGGAGGGCTTTAACGCTTGTGTTTGGACACAAGCAATTATCTCTAATTATTGTTTTTCTTTTCAGTTTCCCTGTCCCGATGGAGGTCCGACGAGACGAACATGCAATAATCCGCTCCAGTCGTCCAGGATCAGCGGGCCTCGGAGTCCAGGCTCGGTCCTGGGACTCTGTGGCTTTCATCTCAATGTGAGTCAGGAGTTGATTCAAACATGGAGTGATGGGAGAATTAACCCCTGGGACCCAGCTTTCAATGGGCTCAGCTAAGAGATTATATGTGTTGATGGCAGGCTTTTATATGCACTGGGCTTTCAAAACTTCAGCTGTTAAATCAAGGCACCGCAGCCTGGATCTTCACCTTTACGTCGTCAGTAGATTTGCGTGGCACCTCTGCTGAAACCTCGGGTTTCACCTGCATCTGTGCACGAGACATAGTGTCGTTTCCTCCCGCAACGTCGGTGCGTTTGAGAGCCGGAGGACTCTGCAATGCATGTGCACAGTGTTAAAGTAATGCAAACTCCCAGCCACTGGGAGTTTGCATTGGCTGCGCAGCTTCAGATTCCCATGACTGTCACTGAGCCTTTGGGATTCAAGCCCGATTTAGTGCATGTGAGGAGATGTGAAGCAACTATGTAGCCCGAACGTAAACGCACGCAGGAGAACAGAAACGCTTCCTGTCGGACGGACGGGAGCATCCGAAAGATTGTAATTCATTTGAGTTTAAAGCTGACATCTTTGGTGGTCCCTGCAGGGAGGAGGAAAGAAAGAAAGAGAAAATGAGGGAAAACACAATGAGGGAAAAAAATTATATCTGTCTTTGCAGCCCTTTACAACATGTTGCATGCATCCTTTGGTTTGGGCGCGTGTGCCAAACCCAAATGATGTTTTGGCAAAACAAAAAGCCACACGTTTCAAGTATGACTGACACGGTGGATGTCAGAGGAAGGAAGAAGGCAAAAAAAGGACACAACACTTCAGAGTCAAAGGGAGCGAGCATGGAAACAACCAGGGAACACAGAAGTGGATCCAAAGTTGAATACGGCTTCTGACTCAGACGCTTTTATCACGAACATCATGGTCCAATCAAAGCAAGATTATTAGATCACATGAGTTCTTCAAACCTCCTGTGTTCATTGTCCTGGAAATATTCCCCGCTGGGACTGTTCATACCTCTTAAAGGCCTGATTACAAAATCATTTAAAAGGATTACATTTTTGTGGCAGATCAGTTTATTTCAATGGAATCACTTGCAGGGGAAAAGTAAATCCACGCAAGTTTTACCATCGAGATCATGTAGCTCATTTGTGGAGTTATACCGTCCTTTTGTTTCACATCTGCTGTCGCAACCTGCAACAACCTGCTCCACAAACGACAGACGAGGCCTCGCGAGTCAGGAGATGATTGAGGAGCTCAGTGTTTGTTCACTGGATGAAATGATCCTGAGAACGACGTCGCCTGAAAACTCTCACATAACATGTCCAAAGCAGCGAGTCCTGTTGGACTCGACAGGAGAGAACACTGTGGCACTGATATTCACCGGTACAGCCGGTGACGCTCTGACTGTTCCCAGCTCTTCTTCTCTGTTTCCATGGCGCAGACGAGAGATGAAGAGAAAGCAGCTTTGGCGCCACCTATAGTTTGTGTATTATCGTTAGCGACCATCTCGGCTTAAAGAAGGGTGATTGTGTCATGTAAATAACATTTAGTAGACAAGTAACACTTTGTGATGTGATGCTGATTACTGGAATGTGACATTATGTGTCGTGGCCTTTCGTGTCGATTTCAGGGGGTGACGGTCGGTGGGGACGTGTTCCCCCCACTTTTCACCAAGATTAATTTTCTAACCACCACTTTTCTTTCCTTTTTTTTAAAAAAACAAACAAACTACAATATAAAACTATGACGACGATAGTGGAGTTGGAGCAGGAAAGGATTGCTTATATTTAGAACATGTTAAAATCCATGTACACCTCTGTCATTCAGTGATGATATTTCTTGAATTGTCCAGGGAGAGTCTGGTTTCAGCACTTCAGGAAGTGTCTCTGAACAGACTGCGTATGTGGTTCACAAGATGCAACATGATGGAACGTTGGAGCCTTTTTCTAACCTGATAGATGAGAAAGAATAATAATATTTCATTTCACTAGAACGTGTTCTTGGCGCTGATTCATCGGTTCAGTGATTGAGCACGATGCCCCTTCACATAGCAAGAGGGAGTGTTCATGTTCTCCCTGTGTCTGCCTGGATTCTCTCCAGGTTCCTCCAAAAGCATGCTGAGGTTAAGTGGAACTCTAAATTGCCTGTAGGTGTGAGCTGGGATCGGCTCCAGCACTTTGTTACCTGTAGGCAGGTGGTGACATCCTGTCTTCTTCTTCTGCTGCTGCTGCTGCTAACATGCTCACGTAAAGGGCAGAAAAAATCACAGCAGGTGCAGCAGTCAGACATCTGAAAAGAGAACTTTGGCGAATAACTCAACAATTGTGAAAAAGGCATTTTAATGATCAAACGACAAACCCAAACCTCAAACTGTATTCAGTAATACACAGTAAAACACCACTCAAACTCTCTGAATGTGATCAACATTATGTGGACCACCGATGTAAGTATATATGGAATATTCGCACATACTTTTCTCTCTGTAAAAGTCATTTATGCCAGTGAAAACCACTAATATGAGCTGTGTCTCAGTGTTATGAACTTTCCATGTGCGTGAGTGACCTGCGTCTTCTCTCCACGTCCCACATGATATTCAATGCAACGAGTGGTTGATGGACATTCAACACCTTATTTTCATGAAAAGTGTTTCTTCTATCATGCCAAGTGACAAAGATTCAACAATCATTGTAATCCTGAAAACACATTTCAGACATGCCTCCCCACCCCACCCCCCAACGACACACACACACACACACACACACCGACACACACTAAAATGACATAATCTCATTTTGATTGATCGTAATTAGCACACATGGTAATTGTTTAAGGTCGTAGCTGACCCACGTGATGCCACCACGCTTTGTGCTGGTACGTCCCCGCTGCCCCCCCTCCCATCCCATCCCATCCTCATTGTCCCAAAGGGTGGCACCTCTCTGCCGGTGTCACGTCCATCCCCCCTGCCCTCCCCTCGTCTAATTCCTCTCCCTTACAGGCTGATCCACCCTTTTTTGTGTCCTGAGTCTATAGTGGAGACATTACATGGTAAATCTCCATTGTCCAGCTCGGGACTATGCGTGTAATCTCTCTTGTCAAAGGGAATATTCAGCGATTAGCCCCCTGCAGATTACAAGGAGTGATCAGTGTGTCTGTTCAGCCCTCATTAACTGCTAACAGGGCTTCATCAGAACCACCCATACTACGGGGACCTTCAACCTCTCACCCCTGACACCTGGAACGTTCTCAAACCGGCTCCCTGAGTGCAGACAAACTCATCTTTTTGTGTTTTCCTCAGGCATCTGGGCAAGAAAGGCTGATTAAAGAGCTGTCTTGATGAGCTGAAAGGAGATAAAAAAGACTCCACATCCACTCAGCGGCTGGCATCACGGCGTAACGGGCACGTTGTCATCATCTCCCGGCCGACGGAAGAGAACGTGAGTGAGAATGTCGTTGGGTGACCTGACAGGCACCGTGCCCTGTCATCGCAAGACCACCCGTATGTTACACATGTTGGACAAACAGAAGTTTCGGGGTGTAATATCTAGCAGATGGGGGTCGGCCAGCGGGGAGAGCACATCAGAAAAGGGGTCGTCTATGATGCTGGTCAGCTGGTCATTTCTGCCGTCCCATTAACCACCTGGGATCGCTATGTTTTGTCAGCTTCTCCCGAGTTTTAGGTTTCATTTGCTTTGAAATCAAACACACTCACACGACCCGCCCCCAGCACCCCCCAACCCCCAACAACACACACAC
Organism: Aeoliscus strigatus; assembly: GCA_901007665.1. Lineage (NCBI taxonomy): Eukaryota > Metazoa > Chordata > Actinopteri > Syngnathiformes > Centriscidae > Aeoliscus > Aeoliscus strigatus. Next base: position 24,108 of record CAAKHB010002795.1, on the reverse strand, counting down.
ACACGCAGAAACAAAGCCTTCTCAGACAAACACACACAAACACATATGTATGTGTATGCACGCACGCTGACCTCTGACCCGACCGTCTCCTCATCACTCTCTCAGGCGGTTCTCTAAACCTACGCAAAACTAGGATTTGGGACGTTCCCACGTAATCCAAGTGTCTAAATGTGTCTTTGCAGCCAAAACCTCCAAAACGCAACCCACCAAACCACTATAGACGACCCATAGTAGCGCCCTCTACAGGTTGGTCATCACATCACACTTGAGAGAAAAGTTGAACCACTTTATCGGTGACAAAGGATATGCAGCCGTTGACATCATAGACTCGACATCACAGGACCAACTTTCCAAAGCTGAAACAAACAGCTAATGTGGAAGTTTCAAACATTCCACAAAGAAAACTAACGACACTCCCAGGTCAGAAAGTGACACGTTCTCACTTCCCCTCGAGGGTCCGACCGACTTACAGAGCAGCCTTTGGCGTCTGCGTGAGACACTTTCCAATACCTCCAGTGGGTAAGGAAGCCAGTTGTGGATACGTCATAGCTTTACAGTAAGCAGATGCAGAATGCTGCATATGTGACGTTCTGATCCGCTGTGACATTTGCTTTTCACAATTTCAAGACAAGAAAATACAACTGGAAAATCACAAGTTCACGAGGTCGACATGAACCCCGATGGTCTCTGATCATTTTTCATAAAGCCACACATGCTAAACCCACATGTGAAGAGGGTTTCTGTGCCTTTGCCCACGACTGAAAGACGACATTTAGGAGATAAGTGCAGGAATCTGGCAGGATGAAAGCGTCTGCCCTGTGTGTCATCCAAAAGCGTCAGGCATCACGCATCAGCTGCAACATCTTATCCACCTCTCAGCCTGTCGCAGAAATCACTGCTGCGAGTTAAAGCGTGATAAGACATGAAAAACACAAGGAAACCGATACGCCCCAGAGGTCTCCAGATGGCACAAAGACATCAAGAGTCATATTCCCCAACCAATTTTTAATCGTTGATCATGATCAGATGTTACAGGGAGTGTTACCTTTTGTCACTGAAGCACTCAATGACCTTTTAAGAGCCTTTTAACATGAAACTCTGCACACAACAACTCTTTGTTGCATTTACTTTGTTCCGTCGGTGATGAGAAGTAGAGGCGGTGTGATTTACTGGTGGTTTTCGATGTGAATTTAAAAGTTTATTTGTAAATTGTCTTAGTCTGTAACCGCTGCTATTCATCTAATCATATATGAAATCTTTTCAGTAAAAAACATGGTTTTCTCTGTGTCGTACAGATGAAGCAAAACTTTTTGGATTTGTGTGAAATGACATGGGCACTCAGACGTACTCTACAGACACATAATTCACAACGCATGGTGAACGTCTGTGTATTGTGACTTAAGTTTCAGCTGTTTCCAGTCACTGAGACACACACACACACACACCACCTGTGTGCATCTGTCGATTAACTCCAACCTCAGACCCCTGATGATAATTGAATCCAATATTACAAAAAGCAAATGCTGCTGTGAATTGTCAGAACGTTGATCGCTGTTGCATCATGTGCACCCAAGATGTTGATGTACATATATATATATATATCTATGTTGATATGTCAGTCACTTTTTCATCTTCACATGTGTGTCGCCGGGTTAACGCGAAGTCTCTGCAGAGAACAGAAGACCACACTTGAAGCTTTCGCTCCACAGCCCAAGTCTGCTCTCCCTCCATATCGATTATTTCCATAAAATCTTATTATGAAGCTAATTGCACTCCTGTACCTCAGATCTGCATGCCAGCATATGAAAGTCAATAAAATGTGGTATTTGTGGGCTCGGGGATAAATCCACTTTGACATAAATGATTCAACAGCTCCCCTCACGTAGTGACTCGACTGGCGTTCACCAGTGTGGGATTGTGCGAACATTACAAAACCTTCTGTCTGAGAAACGATCGATTTCACCCTCATGTGAGAGTCTCTTTAAGCCAAATGTGTGCAGACTAATGGCGCTGGTGGAGCACAAGTAGTTAATGCTCACTTAACTGTGCATGATAAAAAGGAGATAAAAGTGTCGATTGCCGGACGTGCGATGTGAAAGGCAGCACGCAGGCGGAGCGTAAGTGGATGAAAAGATAAAAGTTAGGATCTCTAGGAACCATTATCTATCTGGTTTGGGGTAAAAGTCCTTCACAAACTCGCAGAAGAATTTTATTGTATCCTCTGGCACATGTGAAACCAGCTGTGGGGCGCTGATGAAGATGTGGCACGGTTAACAGCTACGGCCTCCTCCTGCAGCCCGCGCGTTGTCGTAAAATGAATGTGAGCCGTGCAAGCGCCCCGGCTGAGAGCCACTGCTATCAGATGTAGGGCACAAACCACAGCGTGTGGGACCGTGTGGGGCGGACCACCCATGACTGGGCCTCCCCCAGCTCCTGCAGCTGGAAGAGACACAATGCTTGGAGCATGGGAACCGAGCCCCAGCCGTCAGCCGGAGAGCTGATCCGGCAACCGGAGATATTTTTAGTTTGTTCGATGAAGACGATCTCACTTGACTCTCAGGTTTCTTCTTCTGTCTCATGCTATTGTTTAAAACAAATCAGGGTTGAGCTGTGGAAACGGGGGCATGGTGGGAGAAAGGACGTGGAGTTCTAATGAAAGAAGAAAAGGAAATAAAATCACAAATAGAGAGTTTTTTTTGGTTGTAATCAGTGTGACTGTCACAAATAAACTCTGTTTACATGAACACTAAGACATTCTCAATGTCAGATGTCTCCAACAGTCCCAACTTGTCGAGTAGTGACACCTTATCACACCGACACACGGTGCACCCTTTGGTGGCACTCAACATCTAACGTTGACCCCGTAGCATCGATGTGAGACACACAAAGGTCATAATAAAGGTAGAAACTCAGGTCGAACAGCTGGTGAGCAAACTAGTTCTACGATGAATCCAACCAGGGGAGGAAGGCTGCGTGTGTTTGTCAGGGTCTTGGTGAAACTCACCCATCTGATCATCACACACCGAGTGGAGGATTGCAGCGTGTCCCATCCCCACCAAAAACAAAATAAAAAAAACAAACAACAACAACAAAAAAACATTTTTGTGGCAGCTTCGTTTAAACGGCATTTTTTCCACATGGACCTCGGCGGAGGTCTGTGGTCTTTGAGTGCACTTAGAGGAGTTTTTAACATAGCAACACGAGGTCTGGTCTGGTTTAGGCACCAATAACAAACAGTGATTGTCAGGGGAAGATCTTTGTCGGGCTTTTGTCAGGGCTGCGAACACACCGGTCACACTGGGGCTGCAGCACTTACGCTGGGCGTCAGGAGGTTTTCATGTTCCTCGACAGACGGACCACCTTGTATGCTGCTTCACGCTGAGGGACGTGACAAAGCGTTGCTAAGTAACCACCTGGGATAACAATGCACATGTATATAACAAGTAAATTCCACGATATGTGGACTTACGATGAATCATGTGCAGGTTCAAATATGTGTAAATATATAATATCAAAGGATGAAGGCAGCCAGGTGTCCAGGAGGAGGAATATTAGTAACGTAGAAATCGAGCACGTCTTGAAAAATTACGTCTATGAGTCACATCTGGAACCTGTAAAAGAATTTACCAGGTCTGATTCGACTTTATTTGGAAAAAACAGAAAATCGTATCGTCCTCGGCCAATCATTTTCCCACCTGACGCCTATAAACACGGGTGATGATTAACTCCGCCAGCTTCACCCTCGCTCACTTTTACAGTTTCTGACATACGCTTGCCTGGAAATGTGGAAACCTACAGGCGAAGCGTTCGACTGGGATGTTTAGGTTAAGTAACCTCCTGGGTTAATAAACTAAACAGAGGTAAACCGTGCAAAATGGCTGCAATGAAAGCCAGGCTAAGTAAACGAAGCAGAGTTTATAAGATACACAGGGTTGGGGCTGCATGCGTGAAACCTTAATGTGAAACAGGTGATGAGTGTATTTTTAATTTTTTTCTCCTTGATGAAGAGGCTGCGAGGGAGAATCCCGGTGCATTTAAAATCACGTTTACAAAGCCATGCGTCGGCTCGCATGATGGTCGCGGCGTATCAGCATGTTCTGTTGTGACTGAAATTACAGCAATAGATGTTATCGGCGCCGTATCATTTGATGGTAGCCCGGTTTTGGACTCTGGCTCTGTGGATTTTATTTGGATAGGTCACTAAAGTGTTCAATAGCGCCTCAGTTGAGACTTTGAAGTCGAGCTTTTCCAAACACACTCTCTAGCGAGCACCTCGAAACCAAAGCCCGCAGCTCACGCTTCTCTCCCTGCATGATTTATATCTTATCTGAGTGATTATCTGCTACGTCTTTGCAGAGTTTGTCTTCACTTTAGGTGAGTTATTGCGTTCAGGTTTTTGCCCTTTTTCATTTTCAGTCAGGGGAACAAACACTGCACGTGGGGCCAGCTCCAGAGAAAATATGAACCCCAAGAACAACAAAGGGGTTCTTTTTAACTTCTCCTAACCACATCTCCCAATAAAAGCTGAACAAACATACCCTGCCACTTGCGAGCGGCTGCTGTCCAGTGAGTTTCGCAGAAAAAGGGCTCGCTTTCCAAAGTGTGTGTGTGTGTGTGTGGAGGGGAGGGGAGGGGGCTCATGGGCCTAGTGAAAACTTCACCTTTACTAAAATAATAAAAAGTGCAGCAAACACTGGCGATTTGTTCCTCTGTGTAGAGTTTCTTCTGGGGCTCAGCTCATCACTCTGGACGAAGGCAGCTGTCTTCATTCCGTTTCCTGGGACTAGACGATGCCTTTACGGGGAAGAAGGCACCTCAGATTTAAAAGATGACAAATGTGCTGCATTGTTGTTGGATGGGGAAAAAAAAAAAAAGAAAGAAAAGATGGCCGCGAGGCCTGTGACAAAGTGGCCACCTGAGACAAAGCGGGCTTAACGGTGGTATGAAAAAGAGCCGCCTGTGAATGGTTACTGTTCAATTTGTATCTGGTTCCCTGCTGGTCGCAGAGCTGAGATCAGAGCTGAAAGTGAAAACACATGGCGAGGGTCAGCCGGATCAGAGGACCACCACACACATGGCAGAGCGAAGGGAAAAGGCAATGGGAACTTGTGTGAAGAAAATGGATTGAATAAACAGAGACTGCAATCGCCTGCACCCTATTATCCTATAATTTACACTGCATGGGAGCTTGGAAACGCCGGCTGTTAAGGACGACCACTGCTTTCCACTGAAAAGTGGCATTCCATGCCTCATGCCAATCAAAAGGCCGAGCATTATAGTCGGAGACAAGTTTTGAATTCTTTCGATCCTAATGTGTTTATTTTAAATATCCAAAGGAAATTATTACATCAACGGCAAGCGATGTCCTCGGCAACAGAAGGATCTTTGAAGTTTCCAGCAGCAAAACATACATTTGATTACATAATAACTTTGGAAATTGTGTTTGTTCAATCAATAGCGAGGATTAAATGTGTAGGTAAGAGATTGGGCAAAAAAAAAAAAAAAGGCCTCACCATGACAACACAAACATCAGAAGGAGGAAAAAGCCAAGAAAATAACTGGAGATGAAGATTGCTGGTTTGGCCCAGAACTCGGCATCAACTTTCCCCCCTCAGTCCTGATGAACGTCAACTTCCTCCACCTCGCTTTAATTACCGCTCTGTGCGGCGTCCATGTAGCACAGAAGGAGCGCCAGTGAGCTCAACGGTAGTGAAAACATTCGTCCAATCCCTGGAAAGATCCCGCTGCCAAAAACTTGTGCACATCAAAGCGCATTCAGACGCGAATCCGGATGAAGTCGCTCGTCTGTGGACCGACAGCGGGCCGAGTGGGAAGCCGTGCTACGGCCGCGCAGGAAGCTCCAGCGTGCAGCCGGTGGAATGGTGCGGACATGACATCAGTGTTTGTAAAGAGGAATTGTGATTTAATTACATGGAAACTTAGAAAGCGGCGCATCACATGGCAGCACATCACAGATGAGCAGCGTGTGGTTCCCAAGGCGAACAAGGACGCATCCGCCAAACTATAACAAGTTCTTTTCAGCCCCACACCCTCTTCCCCTGGTGGATCCAGGTCTTCCGAGCTAATTGGAGGCAGTGTTGTCCCATCGGAGAATGGAGCGGATTACTCCGGCCTCTCATCTGTTTGGTTTGATGGACATTGGCGGAGGTTATCCAGCCTTTGAGTCGCTCTGCTTATTTATCCAACAGCTGGGCAAATACCCGCAGCCCTTCTGCATTAGGGCTCATTTTTAAACATTTAGAAAAGACAGGGCCCAGTGTTTATGCCTCCATCTTCCTTCACATCTGCACTTAATATGATTCTGTAGACTTTACACAGAACAAGGACTCCATCCTTTGTTATGACAGGAAGATATTTGGAACTTTTTTTTAAGATTAATACTGTTTGCTTTCCCGCTCACAGCTCTGGTGTTCAGATACGTAAGAGTTGAAATCCATAACTGAATTTGGCAAAACCACGAGGGGATGTTGTCTTCGGTTCTTATATTACTCTTCTAGGATACAATGTCGTGTTCACTCCTCTCTCCATCCCAGTTTGACTCACCAGCATTGTCAGCGGCACCATAAATCATCCCTGTATGTTTAGTTCGTTTTTATTTAAAAAAAACAACAACATATTTTCATCATCATGTGAATTTCTTGTTTTTGTGCGCATGCTTTCAAGGCTTAGAAATGAGTCTTTGATGCTTTTGTGAGCAAATCAAGTGCAGATTTTGAACAAAAAATGTAATTATAGATAAATATGAATATTATATTTGATCAGTTTTTCAGCGATATTCTCTGCAGAGATTTGATTCAGTTGTGGATGACGTGACAGAGACCGATGTCCAGGATTCATTTTCAGAAGTTTTGTGATTAATTATTTCCAACACATTTCAGCTCGGACGTATTGGAGGCTTTGTGTTTTCATAGAGACGTCCACATATGTAAGTAAATGTAAAACCAGCCTGAAAATTAGAAACAAAACACTTTTGCAAGACATTGTAAGACATTACATTGTACAGCACAGCACATGTCACATGTCACCACATGCACAGTCTTCAGTGCTTTTACCAAACAGTCCTGTGATGAGCTCACAGTTTGCAATGTCTCTCCTCAACCTCTGTCCTTCCACTGCAGGAAAGTTACAGACAAGCTAAACTGTGTAGAAACTACAATTCCTAAATCTGATTGAGTTCATCAATAACAAAACACTCCATGACCACTTTACACAGAGGTGGACTACTCCCCACTAGGCTGTTATCAAGGTTCATTTGAAACGTATCACACCTTTAGAGAATAGACGTGTGGATGGCCGACTGCTGCAGCTCTCAGAGCTGGAACTCTTGGAGCCACCAACTAGTGCAAATGATTTTCATAGTTCAAAAATCACAACGGCGGTGCGGAGTAGAAACCATCATATGTCCGGCGCTGCCATGATGTCATTTGGAACGTCGTGATTGGGAAACGGCGCCACTTCATTGAGGTCCCACCCAACTTCAATTCAACACGATTCTTTTCTTTTTTTTAACAGATTAAAACCGACACTCATCTCCTCCAGAATGTCCTCCATGAAATTCCAAACAGACGTTTTCACTCAGTGCATCTGTCAATCATGACGTCAGCCCCCCACCCCCGCCCCTCCTGTATTTTATAGCAGCATAACATTAAAACCAAACTTAGCAGCTTGAGCGAAAATATGAGGAATATGACCAGAAGTTCATTGTGACTGACAGCAGAGTCGGTGGGAGGGCGACGGTCCTCCAAAAGAGCTTCAACGTGAGAGACGGACGGACAAGATTTGACGTAACCGGGTTTTGTTGAAGCTGAGAGGATTTTCAACACGTGGTGTCAGATTTAAAACCCTCGTTGGTCTGTGGCAGCGGTGGACGCTTTCAGCAGGAACCAATCACACAGATTCTTCAGGACATTTTTCTGTTTGATATCAGTGATTCAAAACACTGTTAGCCCGTGTTTTACTGAACTTTAATGAGCAGGGCTGGGTCCCATTTTGAGGTCACGCACACTTAACATAAATTTTTTTGAATTATTCTGTGTGGGAGAGAACCTTTCTCTGGGAACGGCAGCGGAGCTAGCATAAGTTCTTGGCTGCGACAATCGTATCGCTGCTCGTTTTAAGTCATTTTACAGTCGCTGAGACGGACTTTGGCACATCCAGCGACTGGAGGTGTGAAGATGATTAATTGGAACAGACCACACAAGGAGATTCAGGGTTTGACAAGAGCTCATAAAAAGATAATTGTTTTAGTTTTAACGCTCCAACTGACTGAAACACTGACGCAGAAATAATAAACCTGCACAGATCCAGCTGAAACAGGGTCAAGTGGTCATAGAATTACTGCTGAAACAAACGACTGAGGCTGAGGATTCGTTTAAAGATTCATAATTGGACCTGCAGATGATTAATGACCTATTTCTGTGTCTATCAGCTCGTTGTTTTGATTTCATGGCCCATCTGCCTAAAAACTGTCTGTACACACTATTCTGAGCATTCCTTGGTGCACAAACACTGACATCTTCTAAACCAGTGTTTCCCAACCCTGGTCCTTGGAGAACACCTGTCCTGCAGCTCCTAGATGTCTCCCTGCTCCTTGATTCAAGGCAGAACCAGGAGCCCACCAGGACCAGGAGCCCACCAACAAGTATCTTGAAGGAGACAAGAATGACAGATATGCATATATAGCTGGTATTCATTTGTAACGGAGTAGATGCCTAACATCCTCCTGAAGCTCTTTTCACTCTTACGGTCTTTCGGTCTTTGACATGTTTATTGATGTAGAGTTGGAAGGGATTATGATCTGATCGCTACCGACTCTGGTTCCAAATGACGTCACAACATCAGCACAATTCACCAGCACCTGCTCAGGTTATATACATTCTGTGGTTCAGGGCACAATCCCAGAGTTTTGTCTTGCAGGTTACATGCACGTTTTAATGATATAAGTATGTAACCAGCACAATTAACAGTGGTTAGTTATAGTGACTTACAGCTGGTCTGGTGCTTATTGGCAACAGGATAAAGTTTATTTCATCTCTATTAACAAGTCCTGAGCTTATCCAGTGTAACAATAATCACTTTTCACAATTATTAAACGCCTTGCGTTTGACAACTTACTTTCAGCGTCTGTCCTCTCTCCTGTACTTCACCACGTGAGCGATGGTGTGCGTGCTCTGTGTGCACGGAGCAGACAGAGCAGGACAGACACGCAGCACGGGACGTGCGCTGTAAACTTGCCACAAGTGATTTTGAGAGTCGTATTTTCTTGCCGTTGACCAGCGACATGTGGTGTTCATAGACAGCACATAAGACAAGACATAATGGGTGCTTCTAGAATAGCTTTGTTCCGAATGTCCTTTTTTAAAAGTTAAAAACACACACGCACACACGCACAAAACATTTCCTTAACCGCAATTCAGACGGGCCACCGGCTAAGTCGAGGGAGAGCCGGCTCGCTACATAGCATGCACCCGTCCTCCTCTCACAAGATGAATTATAGCATCTGTCGATAACGTGCAGGGGTGGAATCTCTTCTCCACCCGTCATAATGAGCCTCATCCTCCCTTCTAACCATAAGTGGATTGGACAAGCGTGTGCTGGCAAAGGTCCATCAATCATATAGAAGGTTCATGCGTAGTAAAGTACAGGACGGTGATGTCGTGTTGGTCTGTTGACATGTTGTAGGCCCGAGCGCCGTCTCTGATGTGTCCCAGTGATTCAGTCGTCCCCTCTGATGTGACTGTCAGTGTCCTGTTCCCGTCGGTGGCGTGTGTGTGTTTCCACCACAGCGAAGCTGCAAACCATTACCTCTGATCATGCTCTATATCAATTTTTGTGTGTACCAACAAGTCAGGCCCACACCGAGCACCAGCTGACAGAGATTACTGCTGGTGAATGTTCAATTCTGTTTTTATTTGTTTTTCATATTTCCAGTCAGAACCTTCAGCTGAAAACGTACGTCTCCACACGATCCCAACTGCAGTTTGTTTGTGTCGTATGTAACACATTATAGTGTTTTCTGTTGTGTGGCAGGTACTCGTCGTGTTGTGGCAACATAAATCTGTGTACACTTTCCAGCTCAATTCCCTGTTGGGCGGGGGGGGGGGGGGTGCAGTCGAGTCCAAAACGACTGATGCGCTGGAATCGTTCTAAGCCTATTAGTCCCTCTTATCGAAGACACATGTTTTGTTTTTTTTTTTCCAGGCGGTTTCTGCTGTGAAATGACAACAAGGGGACGGCGCGGTCCAGAGCGAGGCTTCATTTCACGAAGAAAGATGGCAACAGAGCTGGGTTTCACACGCACACACACACACACACACACACACACACACACGTACGTCACCACGTCCCTACGACAGTTAATCTCCACCGTTGTCGTCACTTTATCGAGCAGCTTTCACAGACTCGTTCTCCGACTCAGAACACCTGCTGTAATACTTTTCTTGTGACAGCCCACGGCGAACCCAACGGATCCAACTGCTCAGCACACACAGCGATGAGTTTTATTTCATTACTTTAGTATTTAGTTATAAAATAATTCTTACTGTAACCACTCACATTACTGGAGACAAAGGCGTAATTAAATTACTTATTGAAATATCCATAGTTTACATCAGCTATATGTGTCATTCAATTATTCTGGAGTTTGATAGCTGTCAATGTAAGTAAAAAAATACAATTAGAAAAAAAAATACTAATGTCAAAAAATGTAATTAGTTACATTACTTTGATAAAGTTATTTGAACAGTTACCCCACTGTTACATGTTAGACACTACGGTAACAAGTTACTTTCCCAACACTAGATGTTGGTGTCACTGTGCCGCAGTTACCATCTCTGACCTCTTTTTGTGTGTGTGTGGCTGTTGTCTGATCCTCTGACTCAGCTCCTTCTTCGTTCTACCCGGTGTCAAAAGAATCGATTGTCTTTCACTCACCAATCTGTTTGCACACATGAAGCACGTGAAGACACAGCGTTAAATGACAAATATTCTTTAAGTTTATCCAGACTAGGTTGTGAAAGGAACCACCTTTCACCTTGTACAACCATTCTAAGGTTCGTTAATGACGGTTCATTGCCAACGGTATGAGGTGTATCGAACAAATCGCCCTCTTATCCGTGCTAAGAACCTGTTCGCAGTAAATCAGGTTGCAGGTTATATATAAAGCATGGGAACGCTGCAGCGTTGGTGGGTTCTCTCTGCCAAATTTGCTGCCGTGCATACTATTAATATCATGCAGTTTTCCTGCACATGCTCTATGTAGTGGGGGAAACCACAACTTAAGATGACGATCAGTGGGGTATAATTTATCTAAAGTGTTCTAAATGCCACATGATGTTAAACGCTTGTATAAACCCAACCAGAACCAGACTCTGGGGGTATTTCAGTGCAGCCCTGGGCCTAATTATTATCTATCAGCCGGGGAAACACACTAAGTGGGAAACCCCTGTGCCACCACCCGCATAGAAAACCCCAAGAGTCATTTGCACAGAAACAGGTTGTCTCATCCTAATGAGAGGTGGGTGGGTGGAGGGTGACGCGGCCCAGTGCACCCAAACTAAAGAGGGGATGGTGGTCTCCGCCATCGCCATCAGCAGACATTAGGCTCCAGTGGGGAGAATAAGCTGGCTGTCAGGTGTCAGTGGACGCTCAGCGACTGGGGAGGTCAGTACGCAGACAACCAGCGTGGGTTAGATCCCTACTTATCAGAGGACAAGGCCTCCATGGTCAGTGAATCAGCCCAAAGAGCTGCCCTGATCCAATTAGAGATGATTTTGTTTTCTTTTGTGTGTGTGCTTGTGCGTGTATGTAAGTGTGTGTGTGTGTGTGTGTGTGTGTGTGTGTGTGTGTGTGTGTGTGCATCTGTCTCTTTATTTTTAGAATCTGTAAATCTCTTGTTGGCCAAAAAGCTGGACGTTGTCATCGTTTCACGGCGTGCGGCTAACGAGAGCTCTTGTGCTCGGGCTCGGTGAGATCAGAGCGTTCTCTCCGTCGGAGTCCGTCGCACAAGTACGCCCAAAGAACCGCCAGATTTCCTGGTGTTCCTCTCATCAGATAACCACCTCAGCGAAGAATGATGGCCCAGATGTGAGCCATATGCAGATTTGTAGTTGCGGAGGGTGGGAAACGTGTCCAAGTGAAGGGAAGGTTGAGGGAAATTCACACACACTCTAACACATCTCTTTTGGCGCAGTGATTCTTGAAATGGCCAATTAGGCTCCAGCAGCTGGCAGAGGGGGAAACGACAGCAGGGGTGGCCACATACAGCCGAGCACTTTTTGGGGGGATCACCTCGGTTTCTGTGGGTTCCGCTGCCTCGTGCAGAGAGAAATCACTTGTTGGTGTTTGATGAGCGCCTGAAGCGTCTGTGTTCAATCAAATCCAGCCAACGTTCGCTGAGAACAACGGCCTGAACACGACTTCTACAAGACGAGAGCCTTGGAATGTTCACAGCTGTGATGGTTCCCAAAGGGATCCTCATTATTATGGTTATTAGAAGACGATGTCGAGGGAAAAAATGACTAAACTGTATATTTTTTAGCTGACTGTGTCACTAATCTGTCTCTCCTTTCACCTTAGTATTCTAACCTCTGGAAAAGTCGAGTCAAACAAACGGATCCCTCTGCCTCCACACTTCCCTCATGCTACTTTCCTTACATACTTATCCTTATCCCACGTCCTTGTCCCAGGTCGGCCTCTGATTCCTCTTCTCCAGATTTCAGATTGTCCCACTGGATCATTCCTCAGATGTCTCTTAAACCAAGAGTCTCTAAGTCCTTCTCTCTCCTGGAGGTTTGGTACTGGAGCTGCTGTTACTTCCGGTCCTACCGATCTTGGGACGGCCGACTCTCCCCCCCATCTCAGGGATCCAGCCTCCTTATCTCCTGGGTTTCTCCAGCCACCATCAATGATTGGACAGACATAGACGGACATGCTGTGTTGAACTCTTTAGCAGCTTCCAGAATTCAGCACCTGTTGCTGGTCTGTCCGTCCCAGGGAGAGGGATCCTTCTTTCTGCAGTTCTCCCTGGGGTTTCTGTCTTTTTTTTCCCGTTACCAGGATTTTTGGGCAGTTTTTCTTTACCCTAGGGGTCAAAGGACATAGGATGTGGTATTGTACGGACCATCGAGACAAATGTAACTGTGATACAAATAATACTGAATTGAATTGAACTGATCATGAAATGGAGTGGAGCGTCCCGTTTTTGCTGCAGCTTCATTTGGGCTCATGTTTCATCCCGTTTTCAGGGCAGCTGCTGGGTGAGGCGCTCCACGGAGAGAGAGGCCAGTGGCGGTACAGCCCACATCTCCCTCATGCTGCAGTGACTACATGTGACCTCTTCCGGTACGATCTTGTCCTGAGATGTTTCTGCTTTGACCTCCTCATTTCTGCACTGAAACGCTCATCTTCGCAAATGAAACTCGAAGGCTGTTCAGTGTCCCTCAAATTGTGAACCTTTGACCTTTCTGAAGCTGCTGCTGCTTGAGGCTGTAAAAAAAATACATATCAAGGTGCACGACATGAAAATGTGTTGCTCACATGGTGCGGTGACACTAATTCAAGCGCGTCATTCAGGGCGTTTCTTTTTTCCCTTTCTTCTAAAAATGTGCCTCCTCTGAGCCGTGCACCTCCTCATCCTCAACAAAGCCACACACACACAGCTGAGGACGTGTTTTGTAGAACTCACCATTGTAATTCGAAACATACTTGAGAAGCCCCCCCACCACCACCACTCCCCAGCCTCACGGCTTCCCTCCACGCCCATTGTCAAATACAGCGACACAATTAAGACCACATTAGATCTTTTCAAGTGCTTGTAATTTCATAAGAGCACCCCCCTCACACACACACACACACACACACACACACATACACACACACACACACACACACACACACACACACACACACACACACACTCTTTCATCCT